>VRLP01010219.1:0-10300 GCA_009660295.1 Lophius piscatorius
AGGTACACTGGTACCTGTCATAGGTACACTGGTACCTGTCAGAGGTACACTGGTACCTGTCAGAGGTACACTGGTACCTGTCAGAGGTACACTGGTACCTGTCAGAGGTACACTGGCAACGTTTCATGCTCTCGTACTAAATATCAGATATGATCCTCCATTTGTTGAGGTCTGGGTTGATAGCCGGTGCCGCTCCTCCTCCCCGGACAGGGTGGATGGACAGAACAGCAGGTACTGGATCCATGGCTCCGGAAGGCGCTGAGGTCCGGACGGGGTAAAGCTGAAACGCTTGCGTCGAACCCGCTGCCCCCTCTTCTTGATTCTTTTACTCACTCAATCATTTGTGGGTCGGTAAAAACAAAGACCAGCTCTCTCCTGATCAGAACTTGATGATGGGTTCACATTAATACTCTGTGAGCCTCGTGTCGCCATCACAGTCCCAGGCCTTCCTGTTATCTCTGCAGGCCACGCCTCCATCCTCACACCAGCGCTGATGATTCACACGATGACCTCCTTTGATGATCTCAGGCTTTGGGTTTTTAAAGTAGAGGGAAAAAGAAGGTTTCTCCGGCAGGTTCTGTCCGACTATCCAGACTAACCTTATAGGTACCAACAACTTCATTTTGACGGTTCATCCCTCCGTTTTCTTCAGCTGATCCGGGATCTCCACTCAATGGATATTCCAGACATCCCTCCCCACAGCAACACTCTCCAGTTCATCCTGAGGGGTCTTGAGGCGTTCCCAGGCCATGTAAAATATATAGTCCCTCCAGAGAGTTCTGGTCTACCCTGAAGCCTCCTCCTCTACGTTCCTTGAGAACTTCTAGAGGGAGGCGTCCTGGAAGATCCAGATCAGATGACGAACCACCTCAGCTGGTTCCTTCAGACGTGAAGGAGCAGCAGCTCCACTCTCAGCTCCTCACTTTGTTTCCAAGGCTTAGTCCAGCCCCCCATGAATGAAGCTCATTTCAGCTGCTTGTATCCTGGACCTCATTCTTTGGGTCTGGACCCAGAGCTCCGAACGATAGTTGAGAGTCGAACCGGTAGATCGAGAGCTTTAATTTCAGACCCATCTCTCTCTTCAGCACCATGGACCAGTACCAGACCATCATTACTGCTGCTTAGGCACCAAACCTCCTGAACATCTCCTGGTCCATTTTCCCATCATTTCAGAACCAGACATCAAGATATTGCAAATCCTTCACTCGATGCAGAAACTCACTCAGACCTCAGACCACTCAGAGTCTGGTTGCAGCAGAGAACCAGATCTCTGCAACCAGCAGAGATCTGGTTCTCTGATGAACCTTGAGATTAAGAATTAAGGTCATGCCACAGTCCTATCCTTCTTCATCGTCATCTTCATCTTCCATCTTTGGGCTGTGGGAGGAGAATTAAGGTCATGCAACAGTCTGAATGGCGAGGAAACGAGATCTGACGGCGCTGCTCCTGCCTCGGGCCGTGGGCGGCTCTGGTGTCTGAGATGAAAGGCTGGACTGATAGTCAGGATTTACCAGGGTCAACATCACTGCCGGACAGAACTCTGGTCTCAGGCCCGCTCCATGGCCCCATTCAGAGAAGAACCGATGGGACACCTTTTTGGTTTGGTGTATTTGAACTACTTATTATCTACACCCAGTCAGTATTATCTGTGACACAGTAGAAGATCGAGGTTCTCGTCTTCTCCAGACGAGAACCTCGTATCTCAGCTGAGACTGGTCTCTGAAGCTGAGGGGATAAATGCAACATCTCAAGGGCTGGAACATAATCCAGCCGGTACTCGGTGAAAAACGGTCTGCAGCAAGATGAGATGATGTGATATGAGATGAGATGAGATGAGATGAGATAAAGTGAGATAAAATGAGATGATATGAGATAAGATGAGATGAGATAAGATGAGATGAGGTGAGATAACATGAGATGAGGTGAGATAAATGAGATGAGGTGAGATGAGATAAGATAAATGAGATGAGGTGAGATAAGATGAGATAAGATAAATGAGATGAGGTGAGATAAGATGAGATAAGATGAGATGAGATAAGATAAATGATATGAGGCGAGATAAGATGAGATGAAATGAGATAAGATAAATGAGGTGAGATAAGATGAGATAAGATAAATGAGATGAGGTGAGATAAGATGAGATGAGATAAGATGAAATGAGATAAGATAAATGATATGAGGCAAGATAAGATGAGATAAGATAAATGAGATGAGGTGAGATAAGATGAGATGAGATAAGATCAATGAGATGAGGTGAGATAAGATGAGATGAGATAAGATAAATGATATGAGGCGAGATAAGATGAGATAAGGTGAGATGAGATGAGATAATTCTGACTCCCTCAGATTATCTCTTTCATGTTATGATTACGATCCTTGTTTTCTTTAATCCCCGTCTTTTATGCCTTTTTTTTTCTTATTCTGCTTTATTTCTCTTCAACCTTTTATCATTGATTTGAATTCTTTTGTAGCTGATCTTAACCTTATTTATTCTATTTACTGCTTTTATTGCTACAAGATCTTTGTTACCTTTTGTATTTATCGGTCGTTCTTTTGACTTTCTCTCATCTAACTTCTTGTTTTTAGATATTTTGACATTTGTTTTTGTCTTTCTCTGGTCTTTCAAAGGTTCTGTTAGCTTCCTGCTAACTTTAGAAGAAAAGACGAGATAGAATGACATAAATCAGACGGGATAAGACTGAGTGTTACATTAGTGCAGAATGAAACAAGACACGAGAAGAAGAGTTCTATAATACGCTGGATCATTAGACATGGGAACATTAACCCCTTAGAAAGCGGTTCTGATACCGGACCAT
Organism: Lophius piscatorius; assembly: GCA_009660295.1. Classification (NCBI taxonomy): domain Eukaryota; kingdom Metazoa; phylum Chordata; class Actinopteri; order Lophiiformes; family Lophiidae; genus Lophius; species Lophius piscatorius. The sequence continues at coordinate 2,817 of VRLP01010219.1, forward strand.
TAAATCCTATGAGAGTTCTTTAAACATCATCATCATAGTGAACTTATGAAAGTATCTCATTATAAGTCAAGATGTTCGCTGCAAACATACGAGCGGGTCGGTCCTCTATCCTTGTATTTCCTCTTGATGGGTCACTTTTACGGTTCAGCGGCTCAGAACATTAGTTCATGGTTCTTCATCGTTGGACTGAGTTCTGGCCCTCTTTCTCTCTAGGGTGATCAATGCAGGAAAGAGCTCACTAAACGAAGACCAGGCCTGCTGTGAGGTCCTGGTGGTCAAAAGAAGACCTGCAGGAAGCTCCATGGCCCGCAGGAGGTCTTCTCTACCCAATGGAGAGGTTCTGGGCCTCCGGGAGAGTCTGGTAAGTCCAACTGGTGGTTTCATTACGAAGGATAAGCCTTTTCCATCACATCAACATTTATGTCAGCAGGAACTCAAAATACAAACTAACATAGAGAGATAAGTTCTGGGTTCCAGTCCTCACCTACGATCACCAGCTCTGGGTCCACTGGTGGCTCTGGGTTCCAGATAAAAGACCTGGTCCAGAGTGAGTTGTTGTCCTTTGAAAGAACTGCGTACTGAAAGAATGATCTGCCGGAGACACGATGACAGTCATCAGTCCAGTTTATGCCAGTCCCTCCAGGAACCCAGCCCAGAAGGTCCTTCTAGTGCCGGTACTTAAACCAATGATCCATAATGGAGACCCCAAAAGGGACCAGCCAGAAGAAGAAGAAGGAGATAGTTAATCCAGGGAAATGAAAGACCCCTAGTCTCCCCCTCACGCTGCATGAATTTACAGTTTTGCTTATATCAAAGAAACGTATCTGTAAAATTCATCAATCATAGTAATATCTGTTAAAATAACAGTCCGCCATCTTTGAGGTGGAACTTCCTGGAAGGAAGGAGGGACAAACAGCAGAACCCAAAGAGAGCCTAAGATCACCCATCTAGAGAAAAGGTTGTGTACCTTTGTGTTTTCACGTTTATGAGAGGATCACAGGGTTTTAGGGGTTCTGAAGCTAGCTGGGTTCTAGCTCCGACCCAGAGTCCTCAGCTCTGATGGCAGGTGGCGTCGCTGAGTCCTGCTCTAGTTCTAGTCTGATGAAATCCAGGTAATGATCCAGCAGGATGTGGTCCTTGAAGTCCCTCAGGTCCCCACTGTCCCCTCAGGCCGTCCCATCAGCAGCTTACCGGGGCGAGCAGCGCGGGGGCCCGCACACTCAGAACCAGCCTGTAACTGAACTTGACAGGCTCTGACATGGTCTGGATAAGGAGAGGACGTTTGGTCCGAGAGACCCGAGCTGGACTCAGAGGTCAGCCTGTGAACAAAGGCTGTTAGAGGGACAACATTCACACAGAACCAAGGACCCACTCTTCGGCCCGCGGCGGACGTCTGTCTCCGGTGTTCCCTTGAACTCAGACATTCACAGACCGAGAACCTCAAATTTGAAATCTGCAGACCTTGAATCACAATCCTGATCAACACACCAGAGGAGGAGGAAGAGGAAGATTTCCTCTTCGTATTTTATCTTGCATTTCTGTCCCGTCAGAGGGTGGGAGGTTTTAGACATGAGGGGTTCTTGGATCAGAAAACTAACTATGTGGTCATTCACAAAATGACCGTGGATCCATTCTTTGCACATCTTGGGTCAGAACACCCTGTGCAGAGTTCTTGGACTTGATGTGTCAAAGCAGCTTTGATGCTTCAGTGCCTCATTAGACAGCTGGTCTCCACATATCACACACAGGGGGCGGAGCCTGAGAGTCATATCACACAGGGGGCGGAGCCTGAGAGTCATATCACACACAGGGGGCGGAGCCTGAGTCATATCAGACAGGGGGCGGAGCCTGAGTCATATCACACAGGGGGCGGAGCCTGAGAGTCATATCACACAAAGGGGGCGGTCTCACCTCATTTCTGAGAACACTTCCTGTTGGCTCCACCCTCAGACGTAAAGACCTGAATGTGTTTGACTCTCGTCTTCATCCAGGAGAGCCCTGAAGACCTGACCTTCCACTACTGGGCATTGTTCGATGGCCACGCTGGCTCCGGGGCAGCCATCGTGGCGTCCCACCTTCTACATCACCACATTGCGCTGCACCTTCAGGAGGTGATGGAGATCCTCTGCGCTCCGAACCTGCCGACCCCCACCTGCCTCGGCGAGGAGCCCATCAATCAACATCTTACCCAGACATCCAAGCACGCTCTCACCAGGGCCGCCTCTCTCCGCGGCGCTGCAGGGGCTCCTGGCTCACCCAGCGCCCCGCCCACACGCTTCTTTACAGAGAAGAACGTTTCCCACGAGAGCCTGGTGATCGGCGCCATCGAGAACGCTTTCAAGGACATGGTAAGAGGCGGAGACACTCGACTGTTGTCAACATATAACATTCGTTTCTCACCTTGTCAGAGGTTAGACCCTTAATAACGAGGCATTCATGACCTTTCTCATCCTCATGACATCATCATCATCAACCAGTCAACATGGTGGCATTGTGGGTAACGTAGTTGCCATGCAGCAAGGTTTCAGGTTTAATGTGTTGACCGTCTACATGGTTACCATGACGGTTCTTCCTCCCAACTTAACAATCACACAACTCCAGTCAGCATCAAATCCTTCGTTTCCATGACGACCGTGTTTCAGGGGCCTCCTGAAACAGGGTCCCAAAGACTGTCCGGTTCTGTTTGTGCTGCAGGTTTATTAAGGCTCCTCCAGCAAACTCTAGAGTTCCTGCAGCGTTACTATCAGAAACCCAGTTTATCCCACCGGACCTCTTCGGTGGTGGGGATTTAGAAAAGTTACACCGCCATCTGCTGGTCCGGAATACAAACTACAGCGTTTCCATCTGTTTTTGATCAAAGCAAAGAAACGATTTTAACAGATCCTTCAGTCGTCCACACGTGTGAAAGTTTCTTTGTCTCAATGTTTCATATTTCATCTGGTTCATCCCATCATCTCCTCATGGTGCCACAGAACGAACTCTAAAAACATCGTTCAGCCCCTCAAAAGAAACCGAGACATCAGTTTGCATCAATCTTTAGGTAATGAGCCTAAAATAATCTCCTCTTAAATATCCCAAACTTTATTAGAATTGAATTGTGAAAAAAAGAAAATATGTTCAGCAAAGAAACTCAACTGAGAATAAGATTTCTATCTATAATCAAAAGTACGTTTAATGTTTTCACCTTATTTGAGTTTAATTTACCTCTTTACTTTAAATCTGAACAAAAGTTTTTACGGCGACATGCACGAAAATAATAGTTAAAAATATCAACTATTAGAGTAAAACATGAACTATTAGAGTAAAACATGAACTATTAGAGTAAAATATGAACTATTAGAGTAAAACATAAACTATTAAAGTAAAACATGAACTATTAAAGTAAAACATGAACTATTAGAGTAAAACATGAACTATTAAAGTAAAACATGAACTATTAGAGTAAAACATGAACTATTAGAGTAAAACATCAACTAATAGAGTAAAATATTAACTATTAGAGTAAAATATTAACTATTAAAGTAAAACATGAACTATTAAAGTAAAACATAAACTATTAAAGTAAAACATGAACTATTAAAGTAAAACATGAACTATTAAAGTAAAACATCAACTAATAGAGTAAAATATTAACTATTAGAGTAAAATATTAACTATTAGAGTAAAACATGAACTATTAGAGTAAAACATCAACTAATAGAGTAAAATATTAACTATTAGAGTAAAATATGAACTAATAGAGTAAAACATCAACTATTAAAGTAAAACATGAACTATTAGAGTAAAACATGAACTATTAGAGTAAAATATTAATTATTAGAGTAAAACATCAACTATTAGAGTAAAATATGAACTATTAGAGTAAAACATGAACCATTAGAGTAAAACATGAACTATTAGAGTAAAACATGAACTATTAGAGTAAAACAGGAACTATTAGAGTAAAACATGAACTATTAGAGTAAAACATGAACTATTAAAGTAAAACATGAAGTATTAGAGTAAAACATGAACTATTAGAGTAAAACAGGAACTATTAGAGTAAAACATGAACTATTAGAGTAAAATATTAACTATTAGAGTAAAATATTAACTATTAGAGTAAAACATGAACTATTAAAGTAAAACATGAACTATTAAAGTAAAACATGAACTATTAGAGTAAAATATTAACTATTAGAGTAAAACATCAACTATTAGAGTAAAACATGAACTAATAGAGTAAAATATTAATTATTAGAGTAAAACATCAACTATTAGAGTAAAACATGAAGTATTAGAGTAAAACATGAACCATTAGAGTAAAACATGAACTATTAGAGTAAAACATGAACTATTAGAGTAAAACATGAACTATTAGAGTAAAACATGAACTATTAAAGTAAAACATGAACTATTAGAGTAAAACATGAACTATTAAAGTAAAACATGAACTATTAAAGTAAAACATGAACTATTAGAGTAAAACATGAACTATTAAAGTAAAACATGAACCATTAAAGTAAAATATGAACTATTAGAGTAAAACATGAACTATGAGAGTAAAACATGAACTATGAGAGTAAAATATTAACTATTAGAGTAAAACTATATATTTAAGACTGATTTCCTGCAGTTGATTCTGATTTACTGAATTTGGACTAAGTCCGACCAGCGCTGAAGAAACGCTGGAGGCTTGAGTCTTGCGTCTTGCAGAGGTCAGGAGTTCACTTCCACCTATAACAGCCAGTCAGGCTTTAAGTGGAAGAGGTCAAAGGTCACCGGCCTCAGTTTCAACATCAACAGCCTCGGTTATGTTTGTCCTCTGCCGGGTTACAAAAGAGTAATGACCTTCTGTCCGGTTCTGACAGATTAGAGTCGCAGCAGGCGCCAGACTCAGAGAGATTCTGGGACCTTGTTGTTGAGGTTGTTACACCTCCCCTGAGGAGGAGGACTGGAGGCAGAGGAGTTTGTTAAAGACCCCCTGCTGGAGGGATTCTGTCTGATTCTGATCGGCTCAGCCCAGAGAGGTTAATGGACTCAACACCCTGTGGGCTACCCACCTGCAGGGATGGGTGCTGTGTTTGCTTGCAATGCAGTACAGGCAGGACGGGGTCATGGTACCGGTCTGTTTGGACCCATAAAGGTCAAACATCTTCTTCATATTTTCACTAGGACAGTCTCTCAGCCCATAGTGGTGGTTCTGCCGCGGAACCACTAGATGGCAGTGTGCAGTCATATGTTCTTCCTCCATGCCTCCGTGGCTAAAAGCGATGAAGACTTTTGTGGATCAGATCCCGCCTGCTTGTGTGTGGGCGGGACTACTGCCGCTACGTGGAGACGTTAATCAATCAAACACTGATTGTGATTTCTTTTGTACTAATGATAAAGTGATGGTCTGGATTTATGACGATCATCAAACTACAAAAGGAGGGAGTTGTTAATTATTCAGTCAGAATCGCAGGAATTCTTCATCTGAGCAGTGAAACACTTCCTGCTCCATCTTTGTCCTGATCTCCATCCGAACAGAACCTCCCAGCCTTCAGCAAACATTCCTGCCTCATCCCGCCTGTCCTCTCTCCTCACACATGCCTCTTTACCCCCCTCCACTCTCCCCTCTCTCTCTCTCTCTCTCTCGCTCTCCCCTTCCCCTCTCTCTCACTCTCCCCCCTTTCTCTCTCTCTCTCTCTCTCTTTCTCTCTCTCTCACCCTTCCCTCTATCTCACTCCCTCTCTCCCCCTCCCCTCTCTCTCTCTTTCTCTCTCTCTCTCACCCTTCCCTCTCTCTCACTCACTCTCTCCCCCTCCCCTCTCTCTCACTCTTCCCCTCCACCCTCTCTCTCGCTCTCTCTCTCTCTCCCTCCCCTCTCGCTCTCTCTCTCTCCCTCCCCTCTCTCTCTCTTTCTCTCTCTCTCTCACCCTCCCCTCTCTCTCTCCCTCCCTCCATCTCTCTCTCCCCCTCTCTGTCTCTCCCCCTCCCTCTCTCTCCCCCTCCCCTCTCTCTCTCCCCCTCTCTCTCTCTCTTAAAGGGCAAGTACTCGCAGCATTTTTCACTCTAGTTCCAACTCCAACTAACTCGATGGAATCTGGTTCCAGAGTCTCTCCTCTGCCCTGATCCCTGATCCGCCTGGAACCGCCTGGAACCTTTTTGTTGTTTCGAATGGAGTTCCTTCTTTGAGGAAATGGGACGTGTCTTATAACCTCCCGTTATCGCTCCAGCTCTCAGAGTTCTCCCGGCTTCTGGATCTGCTTTTAATTTCTTCCGACACGACTGGCTGCATTCCCCTGGAGGAGGCTGGTGCGTGTGTGTGTGTGTGTGTGTGTGTGTGTGTGTGTGGAGGGGGGTGGGGGGGCTGCTGGAGCCCCTCCATCACTCAGAGATGTGAGACAGTAAAAGACAAACACGTGCAGCTTGGAGACAAAGGTTCTGCCGGGCATCCGGTCGGCCCAGGAGAGAGCGGAGGACATGACTTTAGAAGCTTTTAGTCAGCTGTGTCCACCGTTACTGACAGACTGGTATCCGTCTGAGGTCAGCGTTTATACGCCCATCAGCCATTACATTACAACCACCAGCATCCTATATCCTGTAGTTGTATAAGCCCGTTTTTGCCGCCAAAACAGCTGTATGATGTCACTCTGCATCCTAATATGTCCCACCCACTGGCAGGTAACCATGGTAACAGGATAGCCAGTATTATCCTGACCCTGAACATGACATGGATTCTCTGACAGCTAATCATTCATCTAATTAATGAACGAATAAAATGTTTTACTTTAATAAGCAACTCATTAATCTGGGCTCATTAACTGTAATAAGTGGCTCCGGTCCTTCGGGTGTCCGTTCGGTGCTTTTGATGAATGGGTTCATTATGGGTTCTGATTGATAGCAGCACCACGCCGGCTCCAGTGGACCAGGACTGTGTTTTAGCCAGGATTAGATTCTGCCACTAATGTGCCGCATGAACGGAAAAGCTCCATGACGGCTGTGATAATTGGAAACATGATGGGTTTGGATCCCGGGCTTGGGGGCGGAGGGCTGATGTGTGTGGTTCTGTTCAGGATGTGCAGATAGAGAAGGAGAAGGCGGCCTACAACATCTCAGGGGGCTGCACCGCTCTGGTGGTCGTCTACCTGCTCGGGAATCTCTACGTGGGGAACGCCGGCGACAGCAGGTAAGAGAAAGCTCTTCATCCTGGTTCTGGTGAACAGAAATGACTGGGCCGCTGTGATCTTTGGTTAAAGGGTCCGTTTACCCACATAGTTTACAGAACATTATTGGAGTGTTCTTCAAAACCACTGAAGAAGACGAGGGAACCGACCCAAACAGGACATTAATAATAATAATAATAATAATAGATTTAATTTATAACGCACTTTACATTTGGATCAAATCTCAAAGTTCTACAAAGTAAAAGCAGATAAAAGCATCAATAAAAAATAAAATAATAACTATATAAAAGCCTTACCAAAAACCAACAATGTTAATTAAGGTTATAGGTTCTGCTA
>VRLP01010220.1:0-10299 GCA_009660295.1 Lophius piscatorius
AGAGAGAGAGAGAGAGAGAGAGAGAGAGAGAGAGAGAGAGAGAGAGAGAGAGAGAGAGAGAGAGAGAGAGAGAGAGAGAGAGAGAGAGAGAGAGAGAGAGAGATTACATCAGACACGCGGAGGTCTGCAAGCCAATCGATCATCAAGTCTAGGGAGACACAGCCCACATAGATGTTGATGACAGGACATCGGTATGAAAGGTTCTTTAGTGCTCTTATAAAAATGCAATGTGAAACAAATCAAATCAGTGTAAAAAAAAAACCTGAACCATGGTTCTGCCCTTCCTTCAGACTTTAAGTGAATGTATTTATGCCATTTTGTATTTCAGTGAATACTATTCAAATCATTACAGAAGCCACTTTTCTTTTTCTATGGTTCAAGAGCAGCAAAGGACAGAAGTGAGTCAGCAGAGAAATCACATTCCACATCAGGTCACCTGCAGAGCATCACCTGAGGGGCTTCCTGTCACAGGTAGTGAGACTGCCTAAAACAGGTGTGGGGTTGTCCTTTATGTAGTAGGAGAAGGTGAACAGGCCAAAGGGTCAGTCTCTCCTGACTATATTTCAACTAAAATCATTTTTATATGAATTGTTTTCATATATGGGTTTTAAAAGCTTTTCAGATTTACATACATCATCCGCCCAAATCCTGTTATGTAACAATAACATCCTTCTTAGTTATGAATATAAATGAGTTCAAATACAAACAGGTTAAATTTCATAGAATTCACTTTTTTTTGCATTGAAACTGAAGGATGTGAGGATTCTACCCTTTGAATTAAATAGTACATTAGGTTGTGTCCATGTAAGGCTCAGAAATGAATACTAATCCTATCAAACTATGTTTGTTTTAAAATGTTATAATGTAAAGAGGATTAATATACAATATTATTATTAATAATAATAATAATAATAATAATAACAACAATAATGAAATTGTGCTACTCTTAAGTTTCTGTTGTTTTAAGCTGATTGAAATACTTAGTGTAACCTAAAGCTATGTTATTTATTCTTACAGCAAGCATGGACCTATGTTTTTCATTCTACTCTGATGGTGCAGATGAAACACAAATTGCAGGCTGTGCTGAGCTCAGAGGCGCCAAGGTTTGGCAAGGCAGAGCTTTAAAATACTGGAGTCTTTCAAGCCTTTTGGTTCTAATTAAAGCCACTTTCCTCTCTATAACGTAGACAGCAAATCGATTTATGTCAAAACTTCTTTGATGGTACTCGTTCAGGCCTTACTATCTTTATAGATGATGTTTGAACATCGAGGATGTAGATGATAGCGTACAGGAATGATTGCATTGGTTAAATATGATGCTGACAGGAAACAAGCGACCTGCTTCCTGCAGGAACAAGCCTGCGTTTTCCCACTGTTGAATCGGTAAGTGATGTATGAATAAGTGCTGCCATATTGCCTGATATGGTCTAAGTGAACATCCGCATGGTGACCCTGTGTTGTGCCAGTTTGTTTACAGCCCAGCACTCCAGCTACATCATTGCTGGAACCCATAAAGTTTTAAGATGCAGGTTGTTTTTATCTGAGTAAATAACATCAGGTGTTTCTAATTAAGGCGTCACGTGCACACCATGTCAGCGGTCCAGAGGATTGAGACGCCTCTCTACATGGGCTAAAAGTGAATTTGATCTGGAATACATATTTCCATCCTCTTCCAAAAAATGTCCTTGCAATTATGTAATCTGTTATTCGTAGAGGGTCCTCAGAGAATGCTTGCATATGCCAGGTGAATTTATGAAACCTGTTATGGAAACACCAAGACACGACTCTGTCTCTGAGAGAGAATCAATAAGAGGCAAAGTAAGGGGGTTCATGGCTTCCCCATAGGGGGCTTTACTAATACAAACACTAACACACACACACACACACGCACACACAGCAGCAGCCAACTATTGGCAGAGGTAATAATGCTAGAGTTTTGATCCAGTATCAATCAGAGCCATGTGTGGCGTGCTCTCCAGGACTCGCCGCCTCTTCTCTTCCCCTGCAGTTTCGAAAGTGATAATAATCTATCTTCTTCAAATGCTTATCCTGCATGGGCTCAAAACAAAAGAAAAGTGAGAGCATTAAATCATACATGTGTGTCATCAACACTTCCAGATTGTTTTGAAATTTCAAGACTTTATTTCTCAGTACTGGAAAACAACTGTGGACAGACTAGATGATTGCAGTTACATAAGAATATTACGTGTCCATGCCTTCACTATTTCAGTTCCATGGCATTCAAGATCAGCCTTCCATACAAAGCATAAAGTATCTTATATATTTATTTAAAGAAGACTTTTTGTCATTCTGTGCAACTTTCGTCATGCGTAATCCAAAGAGTCACACATATGTTTACACATATGTATATGCACATATGAAGAGAATTCATTCATTGCTGTTGCGGAAAATGCCTCTCGTTCAATCCGATTTGGTTATGCAATCAACTATGAGGGCCAACACATCGGATAAAAATACAGTAACAATTTCTGTCTTGATACATTTGTCTGAAAAGTTAATGTTGCCATCATTAATCACAATGTTTTTAATCTAATTCACAGTACGTGTACATGATATAGATATAAAAATAACACTCAGATAGACATTTGTCCCTTGAAACCGATATAATGATCTCCAGGATTCTATTAAGATTAATTGGCAGACACCTCCAGAGTCTTTTCATTTGACTCAGCTGGTTCAAATAACTCTGTGTATTTAATGTCCAAGATCCATTTCATTTCTAAAGCTTAAGGACACTTTATTGTTCCACAGCTCAAGGACAGCTTTAGTATGCTTTGTTGGCTCCGATGCATTTTCCATGATGCTGTAACCCTGCATCCTATCAGACTCCTTCTTGACACGTTTCATTAGCCAGTCAGGGAGCATCCAGCCTGTTGGGGCCGTAGGAGGCACTACCTCCTCGGACAGAGTTTACTCTGTATGTGTCTCGAGTAAACAAAACAGTTGAACTACATTCAGTGCAGCTGCTGGTCTCTGTTAGTGTTAGGGGTTGTTTACACGATCTCATAGATTATATAGAAGGTGAATATCTGCCATGTGCAACTGTGAAAACTGTTCAAAACTTAGACAGTCTCAGAGGTGAGTTAAATCTTCGACAGATCAACCAGCTCATACCGTATGTTACTTTGCAATGTCACTGCTGTCACCTACAGTGCAACTGCCGCTGTTCATTTCTGTCAGTGCTGCTGATTCTGCCAAATGTATGTCCTGCTTGACTTTGTTGAGACAGCGCCAAGCTTCCTAATCTACACAGTAACCTCACACTCTCATTGAAAATAGAGTCATTAACCAACACATGCAGTGTGTTGTTAAGTGTGAGTGTTTGCCCTTAATCAAACTGTTTTTGTAGCAAAACTTTCATAACATTTAATTCCTCATGTCTCCTTTCCCAGCATTGTGTTGGGAACAAACAATAACCACATCAAGAAGGAAATAAATACAAGCAAAAAGGGCATCAACAACCCAAATCTATGCCAATCCCCAATTACCACAAGACATCAAGGATCATCAGGATGAAGCCAAAGCCATTATAGATGGATAAAAGAAAAAGCTCTCAAAAAGTGCAAACCTTTGCCATGGCACAACATGGTTACCCTATGTATAGAAAAAACTCATAAATATTTCTCCCTTTAATGTCTGAGTTATGGCCAGCCTCTAAATCTACTGACAACTCAAATAAACTCTCCGACTATCTCTCAAATACTCTGTAGCGGGTCCTCTCCTGCACTTTCCACTTCAGTGTCTCTGTTCAGTTTGCTGAGCCCCCAGCTACATCCCAAAAGGAATATCAAATGAATAAAAACAATTCTTGAGACTGATCCCCTAGCTTCACCCCAAAAAAACACATTAAATAATTTGAAGGATCAAAGGCAGACATTGCCATACTTGACGTCACATCTCCAAACAGCTTATTATTTTATTTTATTCTATTTTAAATGCTGAGAAATATGTAATGTCACCAAACCTACCCCTGGGTAAAATTTCATGCAAATTCGTCCTGCAGTTTTTCCGTAATCCTGCACAAAAACAAACCAACACAAAAAAATACATACAGACAAACGCTCAGGAGTGAAAACAGGTAATGATAGGTACCGCTCTATCTCACAATATAAACCAAAGAGAAACTGATTACTGACCCCTCCAATTTATTATTATTCACTCTAAAAATAATGGAGTCTTCTTTGTCATTTTGTCAACTACCCTTCTGGGTTTGATAAAAATCTGTCAAGCAGTTTTTGTGTAATCCTGCTCAAAGGCAAACAGACAAACACAGAGTGTGATAAATGTGTGATGAATGTGAGAATGCTTTGTTAAGGCTTGTTTAGTAATTGCAAAAAATTGTTTGAAACCTATCCTTCATATTTTAAAATCTGCAAGTAACATTTGTTCTAATCCACTTGTAGTTAACATCAATTAAAAGCTGGCAAGATTTTTTTTATGCTTTGGTTGTTTGGTTGTATGCATTATTCATTATTAAACTAATGTGATGGATTCTTAAAGAGGTGGATGTTGTTAGTCTTGCATAGAGCAATGCCTTCTCCAAGTTGAGTTAAGGGCCACTGACTCCTGCTTAACTGAATGGACAGACGTGGAGGTGGTTATAACCCAAACTTATTTAAGAAAAACTTTACTTTTTTTCCCGAATGAACCATTCTTGCTCAATACTTACTGCTTAAAACATTTTGAATTTCTGATTCATTTTGCAAAAAGTTGCTTGGAGAAGATCAATAGATGCAACATGTGGAGCTATCACAACAACCCAGACAGTATTTCCTTATTAATCTGGAGCAGGGGACACTGACATGCTGAATTGTTTTCTGCTTCACTGAACATTTTATGGCCTCAATGCAAAAAGCAATTCCCATCCTCTTCATCATGCCTGGCAGCGATCCTTTATATTGTAAAACATGCTCTCCGGTTTAACCATCACTCTGGGATAAATCAAAGTTGAGATTCTTGGAGGAGCTCCACATGCATTATTTTCTATTGGCTCAGAGGAGTGTATTGTTTGCACAGAGTGCTGATCTGGTTTGTGAACTTTTATACAAGGAGCCACAATAGGCTTTTCTCACATGAGATTGTGAAGCGCTTTCAGTAACTCAACCACAGAGGAAGAACTCAGAATAAGTACTTTGAAAATTGATAAATTGTGTCAAGGGTTCCTCAGTTGTTCATTACTTACACTTTTACAAGTTCTTTTGAACTCTGGTGTTCTCCACGAAATCCAAAGTGAAACGTTGGAGGAAATCTTTGCAAACTAGACTGAGTAATGGCAGATACACTTATAGCCTTTGAATCTTTGAATCCCTGTACGGAAAAAACCAGAAGAGGCTTGTGTGTTTGTGTTTGAATTGCTGATGACGCTGATGATTTCAGGCCGCCTTTGCATCTAATATTATCATCTCTAGTTGTGGTTTAGCCTCAGAGGGAGGATTCAATTCTGAGAAAGAGGTCTGTTCGATACAGATTACAGATGTTCTCGTTACAGCTGTGGTCAGAGTCACCACCATACAGATGGATTCAGATGTGGGAGTTTAGATTATAGGAAAGACTTAGCTCAGTTACCATCAGATCTTTGCCCACCATGAGAACACAGGACATTAGTGCACGTGGAAGACTATGAGAGGGATGATCTCTCATTAAGAGGATGAAGAGGATCATTTGTCAGCTCACTGTCAGCTGTTTTTGTTGAATGTAATTTTTTCAGGCTTATTATAGGAAATCTGATTGGATCCACTTGTTACAACATTTCTGTCATCTTCCTTTGTATGTTGATTTGAATCCATCTTGCCTACACCTTGACTGCTTCTACTCCTGCCATTCAGCCTGACTTCCATGCAGATTGGTGGAATACATTTTTGTTTTATTTGCTTTCTGCAAATGATTTGGAGGCATTCCAGCATGGGTGTGTAGGCCTTAAAGCAAAAATTCTTATAATTTTATCTTTATATTAATCTTGTGTGTATTGTCACACTCTAACAAAGAAAAGTCACTGCAGCATCATCTGTGGCGATGATTTCCTGCCAAATGTTAATGAGTTGGTGAGTAAGTGTATGGCTGGAAAATAGCACATTATGACAGAACAAAAATCTGCAGGAGGTAAATGACTCAGCTTTGTTCATTAAAAGGGAAACACTGAGGATTTTAACCACCAAAGTCTGTTGACAGGGCATTTATACTACTACTGCATATGTGCAAAAAGTTGTATCATAATCTGTAAATCTGAAGGTTTATTGGTGTTTTGGTCTTCAGACTTTTCTCACATTGAAAACATGAAATCTGAGCACAATATTTATTGAGCTCTTCGCAATCAAATGATCATTTCATTTTCATGATTTCTGCAATACGCTTCACAAATCATTGTTATAAGGTTATATATTATATAATATATATATATATATATATATTATATATATATATATTATATAATAATTTATTCTTCGATCTATAAACTATAAACATTATAGTCAAGGTAATTTTCAAGAGGTACCACAAGAAGCAGCCACGAGAAAGTAGTGTTCAGAGTGTCCTGTGATGTTAGCTGCACTGGAAAAACTTGATCTACTAGAAAAGGTTGATTTAAGGAGTTCCATCAACCAATCTTATTGTTCTGTCCCTTCTATTTCCAAAACTTGGGAATTTGGTGGATTGAGTTTAATAATTTGCTGCTAGACGCTGTGTTTGCCCTTCCTCATGGATGATGAATCCGAAAAGGATAAGCAGAAAGACTAATAGATCAGAACCACAAGTGTTCCCAGGTATTCGAACATTCCCTCCTTCGACTAAAAAGTGGACAAATCAATGTCTGACAGACTGTAGGTGGTCAAGTTGCAGTGTAGATAATGGTAGTGTATAAAGAGTGGGATGCATGGAGGTGTGGTGATTATTACTGTTGCCTCACAGCAAGAAAATGTTTGGTTCCACACCCGGGGAGTCAGGAGTGTGTGGCCAGAGCAGCTAGAGAGAGAGGAAGAGTGGAAGGTGACTATTGCATGAATTGTCTCAGTAAGGATACAGCTATTGAAACTAACAATACAACATGGGTGTACGGAATGGATTCATGTCAAATACATTACATTAAATCCCACCCACATCAGACAAGACCCTATCTCTGTATTTATATAACACCAAATTCCAACAAAGTTATCCCATGGCACTATCAAAAACTGTAGGTCTAGAACATACTCTTTATTTCAGAGAGACCCAGCATTACCTCATGAGCAAGCATTTGGGGAAAAATGTCCGTTTAACTGGAGAACCCTTGGAGCGGACCCACGGCCTTGGTGGATTGCCATCTACATTGACTGGCAGAATTTGTATTTATGACTCCGTTTAGTCTGGTGATTTAGCACGAGGTACCACCATAGAGAGTCATCAAGTACTTTCAAACTAGCTACTTTGAAATTATACTGCTTAGCATGCAGAAATCGACAAAAATAAATCAATCAATCTTTTATTCACCTTAACATGTTAATATTTCACGTTACAATGATGCCTGCTGGACTGATGTCATCCTGAATACTAGGTAAGAGAGATTGGTATCGGATGATTATGATGATGTCAAACTCACACCTGCATCTAAACAGATGGATGAGGGCAAAACTTCTCCCAAATAACAACTCATCCAGGAGTCTGTAACTATAATTGAAGCCATCTTTTTAAATAAACCTCCCACCTGGAGCAAAGATTAAAGGCTTGAGAAAGGTATATAGAATATCTTTATGGGGATAATTGAAAGTATCCCAACAGGAAAATTACAGGACAAGTCATATAAAAGGTCCTGCATCTTTACTGCTCTATATATGTACGGATGAATAAAGACACGAGCCTTAAAGCACTTTCTTTTTCAAAGGGAGCCTCTGATGATGGTCTGATCCTCTAAATGAAGGGCTGTGATCCAGGCAGGTTATGTTTTACTGTGTTTCTTATCTATCTCCTCTCAGGAAATCGTTGTAAAAAGGGCAGCTCCTCTCAGCAAGCTGCCGTCGAACAATTTTTCCTGCAAATGTTGTCTTGCACATTTGGTTTTACATTGCACAATTTCATGCCAAGATTTCCATTTTTTTTTACACACCATTTGTGGGAGTGAATCTCCACACAAGGAACCAATTTTCTGTGGCCTAATGAGTTTTACAGGTGGCTGGATTTGTTGCGTGCTGCAGTGTAGTCGAGAGCAGACAACAGACACTTCAGTTTGGCTGAGCTATCTCTGGCTTATGTTGCTGTGATGCCACAATATTATTCCGCTTGAAGATATATTATTATTTGGATTTTTTTCTCTTCATAAGCAACGCCCTGGCAGCAAGTGTGTGTAATATTTATAACTCAAATGTAACTCTGGTGTAATTTCCTTTACTGAAGTTTAACAAGAATTTTGTTTCTGAAAAGGAATACATGAGAGCAGCTGATTGCAGCAAAGATATACGGTAGCCTAATGTACACATGAGATAAGCTGCTGCTGCATTTTTGCCATCTGAGGATATTTTTGTTACACTACAGCTGGTTGAAGGCCAATGCAACATAAATTGGATCGCCTCGTAGAGAAAGAAGAAATGAGAGGGGGAAAATAGAATATTCTGTGAATGAGTCACAGGATGAGGGGAGGAGTGATGTCAGGCCAGAATCCACAGCTGAGTGTGTGTGTGTGTGTGTGTGTGTGTGTGTGTGTGTGTGTTGTGGTGATGATGTGTTTGGGGGGGACACCATTTGGATCACTGGGGCCTTTTGGACCAAAACTGTTGTTCAAACAAACACACACACACACACACACACACTGCATTTGACTAAAATGTCTTAAAACTGACAAAGAAATAGACTTCAAGCTCAGGCTGTTGCAAAAACAGAATATACTGCCCAGAATGTGTTTGCAAAATGTGAATAAGAGTGTTTTATTGGCAAATCCTGTACATCTGAAGAAGAGTGTTTATACTCAATGACATCATTCAATATAATTGAGAATTTTAAATTTGTATAAATCAAAACAAGACACAGGATAAGTCGTGTCGTTCTCTATATTACCAGGTTATGCTGTGGGGTATCAGATCCAACCAAGGCCAGAAGGCTCTCATCCACAGACATTACTCCATGAGTCAGAATAGATATTATTAAGTCCAGGATTTCACTTTGTCTATGTTGCAGTTTTTTAAAATTTATTTATTGAATGTGGTTCATGTCCTGCTCTGGCTTGGAGTCAGCTGTCAGCTGGTCAACAAGATGCTTGATGATAAAAGGAAATGATAAAATTAAATGATAAAATTAAAATTATAGTTTTAAAACATCATTGCTGTGGGTTATTCTCTCGCTCCCTCCCTCCTCTGTCTGTGTGTGTGTGTTAATAACTGGAGCCAAACAGGAAATTGGTAGTCAGGCGAAACGCCTGACTC
Source organism: Lophius piscatorius (assembly GCA_009660295.1). Taxonomy (NCBI): domain Eukaryota; kingdom Metazoa; phylum Chordata; class Actinopteri; order Lophiiformes; family Lophiidae; genus Lophius; species Lophius piscatorius. The sequence continues at coordinate 9,405 of VRLP01010220.1, forward strand.
AGAGAACAAAAGGTAAAAGAAAAGTGTACAAAACAAACTGGCATAAAGGGGAGGGGAAGACAAACGGTCCGTGTATGTTTGGCGTATTCTTTCGGGAAGGAACATTGAAAAACGAAAAACAAGTTGTAATTTGATTTTTAATTTGGAAATTCAAGAATCAAAATTTAAAAACGAGACAACTTTCCTTTTCAAAAAAAAAATAGGGCCAAAATAAAGTGTAAAAATGGTTTGATTCTCATTTTTATAATTTGATTATGAAAGAATAAAATCACGAGGGGACAGAAACGCAGATTTTTTTTATTTTTTTTATTTTCTGAGACCAGATTTGTTTCTTTATTAGGAAATGAAAGCGGCACATTGAACGCTGTAAGTCATCACTTTATTCCTCAACAGCAGTGATTTGTGTTCAAAATAGAAGTTAGGGTTGGTTTCTAACCTCTGCCTACCGGTCTTGTCTGCATTTCTTTCTAAGGTCTTTACTCTAACTATGAATTACGTCAATAAACTTGCAATCAAGGTTCTAACCGCTGACACACACAGAGCCACAACATTAACATCAGTTAGTGGTTCTATTGTCGTGGTTGATTGTTGCATATTTTACACAGCTGGAAACTGATGTAATTCCCCAAATGTGCACACGTGTCCCATAATAGCTCATCGATTTTGCTGTAGTTCTGAAATATCGAACTGATGATTTATGTTTTGGTGTATCACCAGACCGACAGCAGATACCGACACTCCTACTGCATGATCAATGCTGGAGATGATGAGACACCAGTAATACTGGTTTACTACATGAGCCATGCTGGAGATGATGAGACACCAGTACTACTGGTTTACTGCATGAGCCATGCTGGAGATGATGAGACACCAGTACTACTGGTTTACTGCATGA
>VRLP01010221.1:0-10299 GCA_009660295.1 Lophius piscatorius
GCGTGGACCAGCTTTTCAGCATCACTCAAGGTGAGTGAAGAACGGAGTTTCGAGATATTTCTGAGATGGTGAAAGGAGATCTTGCAGATGTGTTTGATGTGTTTGATGACATATACTGTACATAATACATATTGTACATAATACATATTGTACATGTTGTACAATTTTGCAGAAAATACTCCCCCTTGTGTCAGAAATATACAACAAACTTTCCCCAAAACACAATAGTTCTTCTTTGCACTGAGGTCCAAATTTTGAAAATGATCGGTGATATAGTTTTTGAGTTATCGCGCTAACACGAAGGATCGGCGGCGGATCACGCGGTGATGATGACGATTCCATAAAATCCCAGACTCTTTGGGGATATAATTACTCATTAGCTCATTGCTCAAACTCTAAGCTGTTCAGTCCTGCAGACCCCGAAGCTCCTGACAAGTTGCATCCTCACTGACTGGAAACCTGCAGCAGGTAGAGCGTCCACCTGCAGCAGGTAGAGCGTCCACCTGCAGCAGGTAGAGCGTCCACCTGCAGCAGGTAGAGCGTCCACCTGCAGCAGGTAGAGCATCGACATTGCGGCCATGAAGCATGGCAATATCACGGAACTGCAGGCTCTGTCTGTGAGGAATGGGCAAAAGATTCCTGAGCCACATTGTCATAAGCTGGTGTCTGGTTATGCAACAGGTTCGTAGCAGATCATAGGATCAAAGAAAATCTAGAGCAGTGGTTCTCAAACTTTTTACACCGTGTACCACCTCGGACTACATCCGGCTCTCCAAGTACCACCGCTATGACCCGTGTAAAAGTACATCAGTAGAAGTAGGTAACCCTGTTCAGCTAAACGTAGTTCAAACAGGAGGAAAACATATTCCCATTAGAATATTATTTATTGTTGACTATTCAGCCAGAACCACACAAAGTCCGGAGGAGTAGGACCAGAACTGACACCTAAACTCAACTACAGGAAACGCTAAACTTATTTCAAAGCCCATTTGATTCATCTCATGGTTACAATATTTTCATTTCATTTCCTGATAGCGTTTTGATAGTATTATAGGTGTTTACTCCAGGTTCGGGATCTTGGAAGCTGCAGCCTTTATTTCTGACCACTGTGCCCGGCTGCACACATACAAAATCACGCAGTTGCTCCAAACTCTTTGCTAACGCCGTCTTTTGTCCTGTCACTGTCACTCCTGCTTCAGCACCGCTCACTCTCTCGTTCACACTGGACCACCCCCCTCATACAGACACACAGGCTCTCTTAAAGGGGCCATGCACTCTTGCGACATAGGTGTTTAAACTAATCTTATTTAATTTAGTAAAAGTAGGAAATTTCAGAGGAAGCATGCGTACCACTAGTGGTACACGTACCATAGTTTGAGAACCGCTGCTCTAGAGAGTAATAAAGCTAGGGGTTGGGGTGGGGGGGCATTAAGCTAAAGTAAAAGTAGGATTTTCTGTTTTATATCTGTTGTATTGAGTTTTTTTAGACCGTTCTTGTGTGACTCTTAAATCACCAGTGTGAAAATAATGATGGTTTTTCCACAACATGCCAAAATCAAAAGAAATTCCAGAGGAGATGAGAAAGAAGGCAATGGAAATACACCAGCCTGTGACGGATTATAGAGCTATTTCTAAGATCGAGGGATCGAAGACATGTAGGTGAACCTTTTTCAGATGTGGCTGACCTTCCAAAACTCCTCCTGGATCGATGTGAAGGTTCATTCAGGAAGTCACAAAATATCCAGAGAAGTTTATGAAGAGGTCGTTGATGCTTCTTGAGTGCTTCCTGAGTTCAAGTAGAAGTCACCTCCAATCAGCACACTGGTCTAAATCTCCCAGTAAAACTTTTACATCAACCACCATATCTTCGTGAGACATACAAAAAAGGAACAGGTGCTCTACCTTAGAGCGTTATCATTATATTTATATTTATATACTATTTACTTATTATATTAAGTAAATAGTAGATACTTTTAGGAATCTAAAAAAAAGACATTGGGTTTCTTTACACTTACATGTTTATGGCATTGTTTTTTTATTTAAGAAACCATAAAAAAAAGAATAGAAAAAAACAATAACACTGAATTAAGTGTGTCCAGACATTTGACTGGAGCTGTACGACATTTCACTGGTTTATTCTTAGATGTCCTTGAAATCTTGAATAAAAGCCAAGAATGCTGAGAAAGAAATCATCTGGTCTCTGGAGCGAGGAACTAAAACTGCACACTGGGTGTTTTTATGGGTTTTTTCTGTCTCCGATAACCATTAAAAGCTGTTGAGCTCCGTTTACTTTAGATTCAAGTCAGTTCTCTTTATATCTCCATACAGCCTAAAGATTGTATAACTCAAAACTACCTCAAAAAGAGGGGAAGAATAATCGTTGTCTATTTTATCAAACCACAATGTAAAAGCACGATATCGGATTCTAAAGAGATGAAATGATGTAACACGTGTCGAAATCAAATGTCATGAATACACACACTAACACCATCACAGCACAACAACACACACGAGGTGGATCACACATTAACTGACAGATAGCGCAGGAGAAAATAAGGCTATTTTTGTGGTCGGGTTTGACCCGTCAGGAGTGGACAGATTTGGGGGTGGGTAGGTAGAACTTTGTGGTGATATGAAGGAGTCAGGGGGTGGGGGGGTGGGGTCACATGGAAAAACCCAGAGGTGTTGGTCTATAAATTCAGAATTCCCACCCATCCTGGTCGTAGTAAGGCTTGAGTCAGCCACAAGATGATTGGCCTGGTTGTTCTCACACTCCTGGGAGCTGCAGGTAAAGCAAGTCTGCGATATGTAGAAGGGTAGAGAATAACTGTAATGGTGATAAATAAGAGGAGTTTTTCTATCACTTCTGGTCCACAGCTGCAGCCCCTGTGGATGACAAGATTGTAGGGGGTTATGAGTGCAAACCCCATTCTCAGCCCTGGCAGGTGTCTCTGAATGTGGGCTACCACTTCTGTGGCGGCTCCCTCATCAGAGACCAGTGGATCATCTCTGCTGCCCACTGCTGGCAAAAGTTTGTATCATCTATATTACGCTTGTGATTCACGACTTGTATTGAACCTTTTAGGATAATTATGCTCATTCTGTCTCTCTTTCAGCCCCTATGCACAGGTCATCGTCGTGGGTGACCACCACATCTGGGTGCACGAGGGCACGGAGCAGTACATGACAGTTGATGCCATCTACTGGCATCAGAGCTATGACTACCAAACCATGGACCACGACATCATGCTGATGAGGCTCACCCACCCCGTCACCGTCAACCAGTACGTGAAACCTGTCGCCCTTCCCAAAGCCTGCGCCCCTGCTGGAGAAATGTGCACCGTGTCCGGGTGGGGCAACATCTACACTGACCAAGGTGAGGTCCGCCCGATGGGGTTGATGGAGGTCATTGAAGGATTTTGAATGCGATAATAGAACTTAAACACAATAGATCATAGTATATAATGTCAGACTGTAGGAAGTACGGTTTCTCTGTGGGGAGATTACATGTTCTCCTCGGACTCCCAAGGGTTCTCCCCTGGTTCTCCCCTGGTTCTCCCCGGGTTCTCCCTCCTCCCACAGCCACAAAACATGCAGTTTAGTTGAATAGGTGACACTAAATCGCCTGCAGGCATGAATGTCAGCCTGAATGGTTGAATGACCACTAAATAAAGACTTTAGCAAAGCAAAAGGGGAAAAAACAAAGGAAGGCAAACAACTCCCTGCTTGAAAATGATATCTATCTCCAGCTGACTTTACTATATTATCTTTCATTTCTTTTAAAAATGACCAAAAATTAAAGCAGTGAAAGGTTCTTAACTAAGCTAGAAAACTGCCAAAGCTACATATCCAAGGCAAAAACTCTTCACCAGCAGCTGAAGACAATTAAAATGTGATTAGAACAAAAAGCCATTTGTTGTGGCGAAACCCTGCTGTGGTTTGAATTACATTTTTCTATGATTAATCATAATTACTTTTGGTTCTGTCCCTTGTACCTCTGTTCTTGTCATTTTGATTTTTTGAATGGAAGTATAAAAAAAAACAACTAGTCCTATGCTGTCGTCCCCAACAGCAAGTTTATACCCCCCAAAAAGCCCCCAAACCCTTTCGTTGTAAAAGCAATCCCTATTAAATGTGGAGTTATATCCAAAAAACAGATTCTTTGATTTGAAAAAAAAATTAGGAGCGAGTAAATCTGAACTATTAGAGTAAAATAATATAGATATATATATATATAGATCTCTCCTGGAGAGATCTATCTCTTATATATAAATATAAGTCGATTCTTATGCAGCAAATTTGGACTAAATCGGACCAAAGGTTGAGAAATTATGGCCTGGAAACGTTTCGCGATAAAGCTCCCCCTAGTGTAGACATAAGCAACTGAACTTTCCCAAAATCATTCCAGGTCTTCCTCACACTAAGGTGTACGGGAGTATAAAGTTTGGAAATGATTCATGAAATAGTTTTTGAGTGATCTCGTTAACACGAAGGATCTGTAGACGTGGAAAAGACGATTTCCTCAGGATCCCCGACTTTTTGGGGCTATAATGGCAGAAGCAGCCAAATAAGTTCACCTTTGACACGACTCGGTTCCAGACTCTTTAACAGATGTGGCAAAAGCACAAACATAGTATTTTCAAGTAGAAGTACAGTTACTTTTGTAAAAAAAACTATTGAATTTTATCCATATTAATAGAAAAACACGATCAGTGACATAACGATAATAGTAATGTACGGGATTAGGAACTTTATTTTGACTTAATCTACTGTTTATGGACACAGAACGTCCCACCATCTCTACTTGTTCTTCTGTTTTTCACGTCTGCCATCCTGTTTCATCTGTTATGAGTGATATGAACCAATGGATACTCCAGTTCCTCTTCTCTGTCGGTCATGAACTTTGATCACATTAGCAAATCATGAAGGAGTAAATCAAACATTTTTGTCTCTTCTTTGAAAGATGATCAAAAGCGGTGATGCAGATTTCTCCTTTGGTTTTTTACTCCCAGTGTTCAACCCATTCAACCTTCAGTGTGTGGAGGTCCCCATTCTGTCTGAGCAGGCCTGTGAGGCCTCCTACCCCGGCAGGATCACTCAGCAGATGGTGTGTGCCGGATACCCGGAGGGAGGCAAGGATTCCTGTCAGGTATTTACACACAGCACCACAAGAATTATGGAAAACAATCCTCCAGTATGAGGTTATGAATGGGTTGAATTCATCTCTTCTCCCTCTCCCCCTCTTAGGGCGACTCTGGTGGTCCTCTGGTCTGTAATGGGGAGCTGCAGGGGATTGTCTCCTGGGGCCAGGGCTGTGCTCAACCCAACTACCCAGGCGTTTACACCAAGGTCTGCTCCCTGCTGCCCTGGATTCAGGATATTCTCACCAACTACAGCTAGGCCGTCACGCGTCGCAGGATCACACCAGAAGCCTCAGACGGATGGCGGCGGCGGCGACGGAAGGAAAAGCAGAGAGAAATATTGGGATAGAGAGAGAAAAAGAGACGTGAGGTGGAGTCAGAGCAAAATCAATAAAAGCTCCTTTTTTGTGATGCATTTGTGAGTTTTTTTTATTGACTATATGATGTCGCTGCTTCTGCTACCAGAGTATGTAGTATAATGACGGGGAAACTCAAAGGGAAGTCAATACTTAATCTCAAATCAGGTTGGTGGCGTTGTATCCCACGAACCGTTAGAGGTGATATCATTGTGTGAAAGAGTTCAGCAAATCATAACAACACAGGAAAATCCATCGTTGATTTGAGTCAGTGCCATCATGGAGAGTCTTCATAAGGTTTAGTCAGCCTCTCCTCAGAGTTTGTGAATGCTGACCTCTTCCTGATACTCCATCTCCTGAGGCCACAATCCTTCACACACCTTAGAAGGAAGGGCGTGGCGGTTTTTCAACCTCTCCTCATTACAAGGTCTGAGGAGCAGTTCGAAATTAAGTTAGAAGTTTGACCAATGAGCTTCCTTCAAATTTGGCCATGACTCCTTCTTAAGCAAAACTCTGGTATCCTAGAAACTCACAGGAAATGTTTGTTTGTTTTCACTTTATCTGTTACGAGTCACAAAAAAAAACGCTTACCTCTTTCTTTTCATCACAATGTTTTCAGCTAAATATTTTATTTTAGATTCCAGATTTTTTAGTCCAAGCCGGACATTCAAACCAATCATTTTCACAGCAAGGTCCCGTCTGAATGTTAATTAATATATTATTATTTGTCAGTTTATTCAGAGTCTTAATTTTTAAGTTTCTTGTATGATTATATCCCCCAACAGTTCAGCTGATATGGAATCATCATTTTGTCTGCCGTTAACACGTTGACTCCCACGTGGTACCCACATAACCCTTAGCGTGAGGAAGGACTGCATCGATTTTGGGAAAGGTCAATTATGTTTGTCCGACACTAGGGGGAGCTTTATCTCAAGAGATTCTCCGGCCATATTTTCCGTAACAGTTGCTCCGTTTTAATCCAAATTTGGTGCATATTAATCAAATTGAGGAGATTTATCTTCTATGTTTTCTATGCTTCACGACAAACACTTTTTTTTGGAAGCGACTTTGTATGTAATGTGACGGGTTCAATCAGGCGATTGTTTGTACAACACAGGGGATTGGGGGCTTTTCGGGGGTATGCAATCGCTGTGGGGGATGATGGCGCCGGACTAATGTTCTACGGAAATCTTTTTCCTTCCCTTAAAAGTAGGATCCTTAAGGAATGTCAGAGAGAAGAGGAATCCATGCAACACAAGCGTGAAGTCTACACACATATTTGACTGCTTGACTGAGAAAAGTGTCATTACTTTATTATCACCACTCAGATCAACATCATGATGCTCAAAAACACCCGTAATTACTCTCCGGCGGGAAACAAAGGGACATGTTTGCTATAATTGCCTGGTTTTATTGTCCATAAAAGGTTATTTGAAGTAGTTTGAAATCCGCCATCAGCAGGCAGTTATCCTGAAATGATGGCGTTATACTGACACCTTTACAACAAGCCATCGATTGACAGTTGCACAGAAGTATCTCCCATCTGTTCCTCGCAGACAAAGAATGCCGCAATGCACCTGCTGTTCCGTGCAGGAGTTTGGATCATCGCTCTTCATCTTCATGAGAGAGACACGAGAATCAGAAAGAGATGCTGAGGTGGAAGATGACAGTAGACAGGAAGTCAAATTCTTTGAATGAATATATGTGAAAATAATTTTCGCACATTCATGCTTATGTGCTTACACTTAAAATGTATTATATATATGTAAATATGTGTTCTGATTGTAATTATTTATTTGAAGTTCTTCCAGTAGATACCTCTCATCATCAGGATTTAGAACCCATTCATGACGCTCCTTCAGGAGTTGTGATATATTGGTGAACCTCTTGGGACGTTAGGAGATCACAAATCGATCAGGTCACGCTTGGAAAGAAGATTTTCATCTTAATGAGCGTTTTACTTTTTAAATTATTGTGACTGATCATATCAGCTAACACCTAATAAGCAGGATTATTACGGTTCAAGGCTATAAAACCAGCACTAAACTCTAAAAGTTGATTCCAAACCTCATGGTTAACTGTGGATTTGTTACAATTTGCAGATCCGATGTAATTACATGAGGTATCCACCAGGGGGCGCAGAGCTGGATCAGGAAACCCCGCCTTTCTGTCTTTGATATAGTTGATATGGGGAAAGCTGGTGTCCGTGTGTCTTTCAGCACCTCACCAGTAGAGGGCGATGAGGATCATCAGGACACTATTTCTTCTTTTAATCGATCTTTGGATGTTACTTCTCTTCATATCAACAATATGTTCTATTTTTACTAAAGTCTGAAGGAGCTGAAAGAATGGATTTTCTTTTCAAACTATAGAGGTTTGTTAAACTCGTTTGTTTTTGGCTATTATTTCTCAACCGTTGGTCCGATTTAGTCCAAATTTGATGTTTATGAATCCGTACGAGGAGAAATCTTGTAAATATCCTATTTGTTTAAACAGCTTATATTTTTCTCAGTAGGAGGAGCTTCTTTTTTTCTTTTTTTTTTTAATTAAAAAACACTAATTCGAGCATAACTTCCTCACTCTTGGTTCGATTTTCTCCATATTTACTTTACATGAGTCACCGCAAGCAGCTCTAGCTTGTATTTATCATATGTCAACGTAATTATCCATCTTGCACTCATTAGGAAATATTTTTTTTACCTTTATTTCCAAACCATTTAGCTTATATGAATTTACACGAGGAATTCTGTCTTGTATTTATTACTGAGCTCAGAAAAAAAGTGTAATTATCTTCATTATTGAGTCACTGTGTGATCTTATCTTAAGAGCGTATTGTTGATTTCATAGAAATAGTGTGTTTGAGTTTATTTGGACTGTTTTATCTGAACAGATTATTAATGAGTCTCATTTAATTTGAGGAGTTCAATCAGGAGAATTGTTCCCAACAACAAGGATTAGGGGAAAATACCCTTTTTGTTGGGGACGACATAATAGGCTTAGTTATTTCATCTAGATATTACAGTTAGATTAATCACAGAAGAGCTTGATGGAGGACCAAACGTGTGTTTTTATGATGCCCACATCATCTTCTGGAGAGAATGGTGTGGATTATTGATTATTGATTATTATTATTATCTCGCAATCCAAACATAAGTGATTCATAAGAATTGGTCTAAATAACAAAGTTGCATTCATTTACAGCTCCGACACACATCCATCAGTGAAAAGCTGAGGAGGTGGGATCTTGTACTTTGACTCTACAGTATTTATCGAGTCTCATAGCGACCCTCTCAGAGAAGTGGAGGATCGACATTTTTCCATTTTCAGCTGACTGACGACTTGATGGCAGATTGAATTCATCATCGTATCAATATAACATGACTGCTGGCAAATCCAGTTTCACGGCAGCGTGGCGAAAAGAAAATAAAGATTGATTGATTGATTGATTGATTGATTGATTGATTGATTGATTAAAATTTGAGTATGCTAGTGTTTGAGTGCTTCATTACCTCTAAAAGTAATAAAAATAATCAATAGTTTTCACTCCTGTGCATTTATCTGTTTGTCTGTTTGTGAGTTTATCTGTTTGTCTGTTTGTTTGTTTGTTTGTCTGTTTGTGAGTTTATCTGTTTGTCTGTTTGTTTGTTTGTGAGTTTGTTTGTTTGTTTGTTTGTTTGTGAACAGGAGAACAGAAAAAAACCACCGGACTGATGTGCGTGAAACTTTACCCTTGGTTAGGTTTTTGCTTATCCTACAGGGGATTAAATTTGGTGACTTTAGGTATTTTGCAGCATTTAAATTAACATAAAATAAATGAATAAGCCTTTTTGAGTGGTGACATCACAACGTGACTAACGCTGCCTTTGATTCCTTTGACTCTCTTATATTTCTTTGGGTGTGGAGCTGGCGGCTCAGTTTCAAGAGTTCTTTTGATTCCTTTGATGTCCCTTTCTTATGATTTAGACTAAGTGTCTGGACCCAGGAGGGAGACACTAAATACAGAAGTTTAAAACCGTCTTTATTTGCTGGATGCCGGTTGAGGCAGAGAGATAACATAACCATCGGAGAGAGAGAGAGAGAGAGAGAGAGAGAGAGAGAGAAAGAGAGAGGCTGGATGGTTCCTTTTGGCGTGATGCCAGAGGAGTGTGGTCAGAACAAGATACTGGGCCTGCAGGAGTTAACTGAAGACCTGGAGCAGAAGAAATATTAATAATAATACAGAAAGCCTGTAAGCAAGTGTAACAAATCACAAGGAGAAAAGCTTTGCTTCCGAATCCTGAATGCTGAAACCACAGAGGTAAGATGTACAATCTGGCGACGAGTGGAGGTTGAGACCGGGGTTAGATACTGCAGATCTAGATTGTAGATAGACCCTTTGTTGATGAACTGAGCCTGGGGCTTCGTGGGCTGAACAGGGATGCTGAAGTGGAAAGCACAGGAGACGAGCGGATGCAGAGTATCTGAGAGATACTCAGAGAGTTTGTCTGATCTGTCTGTGGATTTAGAGGTTGGTAATATCTCAGACATTAATGGGGAAACCCGTATACATGTTTACTTAACGTTGTTGTGTCTTGGCGGAGGAGTGCTTTTTTCTAGTTTGTTAATTATTTGATGTTTGGTGGATCCAAATTGCACTAAATTAAAGCCTGAGCATCATTGGGTACCCAGAAATAGAGAAGGTGATTTCAAAGAACTGAATTGAATGAACAAGCATCAAGATATGTAAGATAGACCTAGACAGTTAATAAATGGTCGTTATTACGCTTCATTCTTACGCTTACTTCGTGTTTATGATGTCCTTT
>VRLP01010222.1:0-10297 GCA_009660295.1 Lophius piscatorius
ACTCCTCTCTCCCCTCTCCTTCACTCCTCTCTCCCCTCTTCTTCTCTCCCCTCTCCTTCACTCCTCTCTCCCCTCTCCTTCACTCCTCTCTCCCCTCTTCTTCTCTCCCCTCTCCTTCACTCCTCTCTCCCCTCTCCTTCACTCCTCTCTCCCCTCTTCTTCACTTCTCTCTCCCCTCTTCTTCTCTCCCCTCTCCTTCACTCCTCTCTCCCCTCTCCTTCACTTCTTCTCTCCCCTCTTCTTCTCTCCCCTCTCCTCCCCTCCCCCCCCCCCTTCTAATGTTGCTTTCATGGATCTGGTTAACTTAGAGAGCTGGTGTTTTACCGCCTAGGGCATCTTACTGTTTACTGTTATATACTATTCTAAACCGCTCACAGTGATGGAAACCATGAATATTTTCACCCTGGACAGAGCCTGTGGTTGCAGAAAGACCCCTCTACAACATGATGCATTTATTAATGTAACTTATTCATTTATTCAGCAGGAAAGCACAGACACTTATAGAGCCGGTGCTGCAAACATCAGCTCTGGGGATCCGTCTTCAGCAGATTCATGGTTATTCACTTAACGGGGTAACCACATCTACGGGTGCTTCTGTAGCCCAACCATGTTCTAGTGGTAGAAACACACATTCTAATGAATGTAGAGGAAGTTCACGTCATTAAAAAGGTACAGAGTTATAGATAAAGTCAATTTATTATTCAGAGTTGGCTAATTATTACACGCGGTAACTTTTTCTAAAAAGTCTTCTAGCGTTCACTTCAACTAAAAAGTTCACCTAAACATAGTGACTTATGCAATTCCGTAGCTTAGCAACTGTAAGTATTACTCCAACAATAAGTCTGGAGTGAGTAATATGAGCAAAGAATGGTACGTTATATGACTTTATTCATCACACCTAGGAGCTTTACAGAACTATAAATGTTCCTTTTGCCACAACACAGTCTCCGTGTCTAGGGTGGGATGAGGTTTGGAGAAGATGAGGACACATGGAGAAGGTCTGAGACCATTCCTCCACACAGAAACTCTCCACCTCCTTCAGGTTCTGAGGTCCACAGATGTTCTGTGGGGTTTAAGTCAGGTGACTGCTCCAATGCTTTTATGGGATGGCCATGGCAGAACCTTTATTTTATGATCTCTGAATCATGGAACCATGTCTTTAACAAGGTGTCCAGGACCTTAGGAAGAAAAACCACCCCACAGCATCAGAGATCCACCACCGGACTTCTCAGGGGGTATGAGGGGCTTTTCTCTATGCCTTTCTTTCTAGCTAGGCCACACCCATCTTAGATGTTTGTAGCCAAAAAAGCACTATTTGGTCTCATCTGACCTCTGACCTTGTTCCAGTGAAAGTCCTAGTGGTGTTTGTCAAACTGTAGCAGCGTTAGCTTGTAGCAGTGTTAGCTTGTGTGTGGACGACAGCAGAAGCTTTTTTCTTGCTACCCTCCCAAACAGCTGGTGTTGGTGTCGGTGCCGTCTGATGGTGGTTAGGGAGACTTTCTGACCCCAAGTTTCAGCTGACCTCTGACCTCTCTAGCTGTGATCCTTGGAGAGTCTTTATCCGGTCCAACCATCCTCCTCACAGTGTGTTGGGGTCAGTTTGCAGACACGTTCTCTTCCATGTTGATGTCTAACATCTCCAGTCTCTTTAAACTTCTTCATTATTGATCTAACTGTTCAAACGGACATTTTGAGCTGCTGAAAGATGTTCTTGTCTCCATTGTCAGATTTGTGCAGCTCTACAACTTTTCTTTGCTCCTCACCAGGTGAGGCTAAAAATATAAAATAGGATGAAGGTGAGATAGCCGAAACGATAGCAGGAGTTTGAAATACCAAGGTATAGGGTTAGGGTCCACATGTACTGTCCTACTAGGACTAGAAATGTTCTTCAGTTAACCTTTAATTACAGGATGAATGCCTATAATTTAAGAGAAAAACACCAATATTTGTTTTCAATGTGGGGAATGTAATATTTTTTTGTTATTTTGTTATATGACTAAAAGGTTAGATTTTTGTGAATCATTTGAATAAAGATCAAAGGTAAGTACAGTAAAGACATTTTTATATATTATTTTACTCTAAGGCTGAGGACTTCTCCGTTCTCAGGGCTTTTCTGTGTGGAGCTGGTTCTGCAGGTTCTCCTAGTGTTTGTTTGGTTTCCCCCCTGAATCTAAATGAGTCGTAGGTGTTTTTGTCCCGGCGACAAATGTGTGCAGCATCAAACTTCTCCTGCTGTTCCCACTGTTCGCCCTCATGCCGTTTTCATTTCCTCTCCGGCCGAAGGACGAGGTCGGATTCATCCTCTAATCCAACCTGTAACTACTGAGAGTTCTGACATAATGCCGTGACCCGCGGAGGAGGCTTATTACATCGGGCCGCCCGGCTCTGCTTCCTTTATTTACCCGACACCCTGGTGACTCTCAGCAGGAGGCAGAATAAAATAAACGGAAGGAAAGACCCGCCCTCAAATCCCGTTTTTTGTAAGTTTCCATGAGGCGTTATCTGTTATTAATGCACCAAAGACCATCGTGACGTCAGTTCAGCCCCCTCTGTCATCCGTTAGAGGGTCAATTATCTCGCTCTGGCGCCGATGCCTGTTTGGTCACCATGGCGGGGATTTTGTGCTGCTGAATCATCTGACCTTTGATCTTGGTCACATCCGCAGCAGAATGTTGGAAACGTGAAGAATCTGCGTCTTAATGCTGACCTTGCTGCTGACCTCCTCGCTCGTAACTTACGTGGTTCTGAAGATCCGGCTCTCCGTGCGGCGCTGGGAAGAAGAAATGAATGCGCCGTCAGCGATGAGGGAATGTGGACAAACACAAAAAGAGTCTCCGTTAAAGGAAATATGTGTTTGAGGGGGTTTGTATGAGAGAGAATCCTTATCTTCACACTGGAAGAACTTCGGCGCCGGTTACAGATCACAGATTAGTCAGGCTGGTCCGTATGAACGCGTGGCTGCTGTGACGAGCAGAACCGCCTCTGACACGGACGACAGAACATTCCTCGCGGGTCCACCTTCACACAAAGACTCTTTGTGTGAAGGTCTTTGATGACGTGGTGACACAGCCAGAAATCTGTTTGAGGCTGTCGCTTATGTAAATCTTTAAATATCACATTATTGAAAATGAACGCTCATATAATTTTATACACAAATATGAAAGTATTGAATGTTTTAGTGAAAACATATATATATAAATGATACTTGGGCTATTTTAAAAAGATTTGTTTGACATTATGAGTCTTCAGAAATCAGCAGTGGTTTCAGAAACAGCATAATTATAAACGTTCTTTATATTATGGAATCATCATCATCATCATCGCCGCGGCTCCTTGGTGTGAACGCCAGAACTCAAAAACTATTTCATGGATGGTTTTCAAATTTTACCCACTTAGACCTCAGTGTGACGATTGTGAGTGTGTGTGTGTGTGTGTCTGTGAGTATGTGTCTGAGTGTGTGAGTGAGTTTGAGTGTGTGTGTGTGTGTGTGTCTTTGTGTGTGTCTGTGTGTATATGAGTCAATGTGTGAGCGTTTCTCTGTGTGTGAGTGCTTGTGTCTCTGTCTATGTCTGAATACGTGTCTGTTTGTCTGTGTCTGTTTGTCTGTGTCTGTTTGTCTGTGTCTGTTTGTCTGTGTGTGTGAGTCTGTGTCTGTTTGTCTGTGTGTGTCTATTTGTCTGTGTCTGTTTGTCTGTGTGTGTGAATCTGTGTGTAAGTATGTGTCTGCATGTGTGTGTGTCTGTTTGTCTGTGTCTGTTTGTCTGTGTGTGTGAATCTGTCTGTAAGTATGTGTCTGCATGTGTGTGTGTCTGTGAGTGTGTTTCTGTGTGTGTGCGTCTGAGTGTGTGTCTGTGATTGTCTGTGAGTGTGTGTCTTTCTGTGTGTCTGTGTGTAAATGAGTGTGTAAATGAGTGTGTAAATGATTGTCTGTGTGTGTGAGTATGTGTCTGCATGTGTGTGTGTCTGTGAGTGTGTGTCTGTGTGTATCTGTTTGTCTGTGTCTGTTTGTCTGTGTGTGTCTGTGTGTATCTGTGAGTGCGCTTCTGGGTGTGTGTGTGTGTGTGTGTAACTGGCGGACTATATGTGTGTGTGTGTTGTACAGCCATTTGAGACGTGAGCTGCCTCCACTTTGCAGCACCACGTAGAGTTCTGGATGTGCTGACCCGACTCCCTCGTCCCTCGTCCCTCCACTCTCTCCTCTCCACAGTCTGACAGGTTAAGGCTCGGCGAGGCTGTCTGACTTAGACACACTGGCAGACACGCAGCCTGAGGTGATGTGTAACGGGGGATTTGAGGGGGACAGCAGGACAGACACTTTAATCTGGGAGGGAAGGATGGATGTTGAAGAAGCAGCAGCCAGGAAAGATAGAGAGATAGAGCGACTGGAGGCGAGCGGTCATGGCCTGAACACGACGGAGGAAGACAACGACGTGAATGAAGAGGAAACTTTATTACTCCCTGTCTTCCAGTGGAAACGAGAGAGAGGGAACAACTTAAGAGGATTTGGGTCAAAACTTCTTCTTTATTTATAACTCATCACAAAACGCAGCAGCAGCAGACTCTGATGGCGTGATTTTATTCTCTGAGGAGCCGCTGGAGCTAACTGCTACATCTGAAGGAATGACTGGACTCACTCTAACTCATGGGTTTCAGCCAAATAAACTTCACAGGAGATAAACCAGATAAATACTTCAGCGCTGAGATGATTGTATGTGCTTCTGCTCAGGTGGTAATTACTTCTGGCGAGGTTCTGCTCTGGGGCCCTCTGGTGGGAAATAGGATAGAGCCGGTGTTTAAATAAAATACAACCAACTTTATCTAAAGTCAACATCAGACCAAACTGGCGTTGGAAATTTTAAATATCCGCAAATTACTCAGAACCTGTTCCCAGTGAACTTTATAAATGGGAGTGTCTGCTCCACAACGTGAGGGATGAAGGTAACATCTTCATCTTCATCTTCTTCTTCTCTGGTCTGTTCCCTTCAGGGTCTCCACAGCAGATCATCTGTCTCCTACATCTGTCCTCTGCATCTTCCTCTGTCACACCAACCAACTGCATGTCCTCTCTCACCACATCCAGGGGTGGTGAGAGAGCCCACCAAGGATGGGCTCATCCTTGGTGCAGTCCCGCCTCCACCTTCAACCCATCCGTCACTCCTACTGCTCACCTCACCGCCGTCATGCTGCTCTGACATATCCTTGACCTCTCTAACGTACTTCCTGTCCCTCCAGACCTCCTCATGCAATCCCACAATTCCCCCCTCACCACTCTGTCCTACACCTCCTCTAAATCCACAGAGACACGATGTAGCTCCTTCTGACCTTCTCTGTTCTTCTCCACCAGCTCCTTCTGACCTTCTCTGTTCTTCTCCACCAGCTCCTTCTGACCTTCTCTGTACTTCTCCACCAGCTCCTTCTGACCTTCTCTGTTCTTCTCCACCAGCTCCTTCTGACCTTCTCTGTACTTCTCCACCAGCTCCTTCTGACCTTCTCTGTACTTCTCCACCAGCTCCTTCTGACCTCCTCTGTACTTCTCCACCAGCGCTCTCAAAGTAAACATCCGTCTCATACTGTTGCCCATAAATCGTAATCTATTTTCCTCTTCATCATCTTCAGAGCTGCTCTCACTCCATCCTTACTCATCCTCTGAACTTCCTGATTCTCACATCTTCTAGCCCTCACTCTCTCCTCACTGGTGTGTGTTTTCACTCTCTCTCCTTAATCGCCCGCACCTGCTGCACATCCCTCCCATCTCCATCACTGCACCACAACATCAGAACAGATCAACTCACAGATCAATGTTTAGGCAAAGTTAAATACAAGAGCAAAGTTTTTTAACAAAGTTTTCCCACAAGGAGATGGATTTGACACGTGTCCAACTCCTCAGTCCATCAGAACCACCTGACTTAATGATTTTATTTTTAATAATGATTATTCAGTTAAACTTTTGAAGTCTTCGTCTTTCATCATCTTCAACATGTAGACTGAGACCCAACAAACATATTAAATGTTTCATGATAAAATATTCTTAACAGAAAGGTTCTGGTGCTTCTAAAGTGTGTGACGCAGTGATAGGCAGCAGAACCTCGACCCGCTGATGACTGTCGTCTCTTCTGTTCATCAGTCCGGTACTTTAGAAAGACGCTGAGGTGACGTTGTCAGCTAATGGACTTACCCGGGGCTCCTGCTAACTACCCGCAGGCTTTTAACTGATCCAGCACACCAAACCGGATCAATAGAACCCCAGAGCCGAGCCGACCTTGTCATAAAGGTTTGTCGTCCACTAAGCTGCTGATCTGGATGAAGATCAAGTGTATGTAATCTCAGATGCAGAATTAAGTGTGTGTGTGTGTGTGTGTGTGTGTGTGTGTGTGTGTGTGTGTGTGTGTGTGTGTGTGTGTGTGTGTGTGCGTGCGTGCGTGCGTGCGTGCGTGCGTGCGTGCGTGCGTGCGTGCGTGTGCGTGTGTGTGTGTGTGTAGGCTTGTCCCAGGCTCTCGTGGGACACTGCTGATTGACAGCTCTATCCCAGGTTGTCGTGGTGATGATGATGGATGTGTTTTGGGTTACCGGGGAGACGCTGTTTGAGCATTCATTCTGCATGCATAATCTAGTTTTAGCAGGAAGAGCTTCTCCAGCTGTGAGAGAGGAGACACCGGGAACATGAGACAGGATACAGAGGCGTCGTTGGCCGAGATGAGTCCACATGGTGGTGACGGGGGGGAGAGAGTGGGACATGCGGGCAGGGAGGCGCTGGAACCGGTCCAGATCCTCTGATAAAGATGAAAGCGTCAGCGCTGCCAGAGTTTTAGATTTAAACCATTCTCCACCTGCAATGCTGAATTTTTAAAAGCCTTCTTCTGCAAAGTTCTCACGAAGTTCTACTTTTTTACAATGAAAGGATCCGACCCCCAGTGGGTCGAGAGGCATGATGTGTGTGGTAATGTACTTTCAGAAACTTCTAAGCCCTTCTCAAGGCTAGCCTTTCTACCACTTTGTAGCAAACAGCAACACTTCTTTCACCTGCTTTTATTTCTGCCAGAGAGCGGCTGAGGGGTTTGGTGCAGATTAATATTACCCAGATAGTATCTACAAGCTGTAAAAACATTAACCTTTTCATCTCTTTCACTCTTCAAAGGTAGATTTGTATTTGTTCTGCCTCCGCTGCTGCGTGGAAATCTCTCTGGGCTTATGGCCCCGCCCCCATGAAAGGTTGCATCATCGTAAACAGACGCTAGTACTCCTGCTGTGCAGCCCGATCTGAATATACAGTCATTCATATTCATTTTCATGCACCAACTCCACGGATAAATCCCTGCTAATCCGCCCAGAGACGCCCGGGGAGACGCCGCCATACATGCGTGACTCCTCTAGTGTGGCATGAGCAGAACCGTTTAGTAAAAGCATGCATCCCTGGAATTTACATGCTGTTTACAAATGAAGACAAATGCATAAACATGAAGACAAAGAGATACATTATTGATACAGGAATAGATGCCGCTAGTCATACCCATCATGCACCTGAACATAAGCACGCCGTCATGACTGTATGGCGCCGACATCTCCACCTAAATATGTGCACATGATTCTGCTCTCTGGGGGCGGGTGGGCGTGTCAGGTGTCAACATGCATCGAGACACACGCACACACACACACACGTTATTTCACGTACCAGCAGGCCTACGCCGTCGTCCCTGACAGCAAGGATGTATCTCCGAAACGCCCCCAACCTCCTGTGTTGTACAAGGACTCCCCCTGATTGAAAACTGTGATTCATAAAAAAAGCTCCCCCTAGTGTGTATAATATGAACTGTTAAAGTAAAACACAAAGTACACCAGATAGATCTCCTCCAGTCCTTCATAGGCACCACATTTGGACTAAATCGGAGGTAGTGCTCCCCCTAGTGTCAGAAATAGACAACCGACCTGTCCCAAAATCGATTCAGTTCTTCCTCATACTAAGGTCTCTGTGGGTAAAAAAATTGACAATGATCCATGACAGAGTCTTTGAGGTATGTCTGGAAAACTGTGTTTTTCATTAAAACGCTCCCTCTAGTGGGTGAAATGTGAAGTATTATGGTAAAATATGATAAATACAGGATAGATCTTCTCCAGCGGATTCATACGCACCACATTTGCACTAAATCGTAACAACGATTGAGAAATTGGAGATGCATTTAGAGATAAAGCTCCCTCAAGTTCAGGAAATATTCATGTCTTTTCTCAAAATCAATCCAGTTCTTCCTCTTACGGAACTTATCATATGGGTGTTTTTCTAGACAAGAGGTGACTGAGAAGGTCAATGATAAACAAAAAAAAGTACTTTAAAGTAGTCCTTCTTGGTGGCTTGGTGCCGGTCCACTCCAGACGCGTTTCAAAACCAGGCCTGAACTCGGTCAGGCTGAATGGACCTGTCGGGTATAATGGCTCCAGAGTTAGGAGTTGCAGTTGTAATAAGTTATGCTAATACTTGATGTGCACTTAAGCTGACAATTAAAGATTCATTCTTTAATGCGACGCATGGACTAGCCAACCCCGCGGGTCGACCGGGGGCCGTTTATACGGGTCATACCGGCCGGGTTTCCGTCATACCTCGTTCTGAGAGTTGACAACACGTTGGATTTTGTGCAAAGCTTAGTGGAAGGTTGCAGGATGTTAATGTTGGGATGGATTGAGAGACGTGACAATTCTTTCTCAGAGTGATAAAATGGCTGTGAATATTAAACAGACGTTTGCCATTTACTACCTAGACGTGCCGGGAGAACACATGTGATCACTCTTCGCTGCTCGGTTAGGCGTGGAGCAGCATGGAAGAAGGTTTCAGAGATTGTTCAAGACTGTCTTCTTCTTTTCTTATGTTTTTGAAATAAGTTCCACAATGTCCAGCTTTGGGGTTTGGAACTTAAAGCTCTGAAAGTGGTCCATGGTTTAAACATAGATGGAGGGGATGTGAATAAGGTATTAGAAGCATGTTGCATTACGTCCCAGAGGAGCACTTTAACCTCATGAATAATTCAAACCCGCACTAAATCACAGACACTCAGAAATGCACGCCGGCCGCCAACAGACATGCACAGACTCAGAAGCTGAGGCGGGGCATAAAATCTGGGAGATAGCCTGCTCCTGCATTGATCCTGGGTATTTAAACCTGTTTGGAAAGGACTGTTCCGAGAAGAGGCTGGGGTGATTGTTGGGGGGGGGGAGTTTGCTGACGATAAAAGAGATGAGGAGAGAGAAGAGGAGGATGTAAAGCAGAAGGACGATTCAGAGGAAGAGTACTGCTGTTGGAGCCTCTGCTGGTGTGTTTCATGAAGTTACAACGCTGAACTAAAAATGAGTTTGGTGTCAGAAAAATGTCAAAGAAAAAACTGAATATTGACAAACATTATTGAGAAAATACAAAACAGGGAAAACAAGGAGCTTCAGTCAGACGGAGAAAAAAGGTTTACTGTACATTCTTCCTTTAAACATTCAGAGAGAGAGAAGAAGACAAACCACCACAGAAGAACTTTAAAAACGAGACCCACACCTCAAGGGTGTCCCCCCCTAAAAGTCCCCAACCCCCTGCGTTGTACAAACAATCCCCCAGATGGAACCCCTTAAATTAAATGTGAAGTTATTTCAACATTATTTTTAGTTTTTATTAAAAAAAGCTCCTGAAGAGAGAAAAAAGTGTGAAATATGAAATAAACAGGAGGGATCTCCTAAAGTTTATGAAGATACGCCCCCTAGTGTCGGAAATATACAACCGAACATTCCTAAAGTCACTCCAGTTCTTCCTCAAACTGAAGTCTATGTGGGTATAAAATGAGAAAATGATCCACGATACAGTATTTGACTTATGGCATTAACTAACTAGTTCATTAATTTGATGGATGTAATTATAATTGTATATTATATCTTACTTGTGACACAACTTTATTAACACACTTCTGTGTAACACAATGTTGTATCACATTCACTCCAGTTGAAAAGACACAACTTTATTAACACACTTCTGTGTAACACAATGTTGTATCACATTCACTCCAGTTGAACAGACACAACTTTATTAACACACTTCTGTGTAACACAATGTTGTGTCACATTCACTCCAGTTGAACAGACACAACTTTATTAACACACTTCTTTCTAACACAATGTTGTATCACATTCACTCCAGTTGAACAGACACAACTTTATTAACACACTTCTATGTAACACAATGTTGTATCACATTCACTCCAGTTGAACAGACACAACTTTATTAACACACTTCTATGTAACACAATGTTGTGTCACATTCACTCCAGTTGAACAG
>VRLP01010223.1:0-2500 GCA_009660295.1 Lophius piscatorius
CACACACACACACACACACACACACACACACACACACACACACACACACACACACACACACACACACACACACACACACACACACACACACACACACACACACTTACTTCCATCACAGCTCTCTGCAGCTGGCGGAGACGCAGCAGCCGCAGTCACTGGTGCTGTTAATGTCTGTGTTCGTGCAGACGACTGCAGAACCTCCACCTGTCACTCTGTCTGCTGAGAGGATGTTCACGTCTATCCGTTCATGTTCTCATCACTCTAAGTACTCTAATTACTCTACAGGATGTGTGTGATAGCAGCGTGACTTCTGACCCTTTTCTTGTTTTTAGGACTGGGTTCAACTGATTAGAGAGAACGGGGCGTGTGGAGAAGAGGTGAAGAAGCGAGTGCTGGGTGGAGTGGCTGGAGAAGAGTGTGGGGAGTTATCCGTGACAGAAGAGCAGGAGTGAAGGGAATGGTTTCCAAGATGGAGGTGAGAGCAGTTCTGCTGTATTTGTACAGTACATTTGTACTGAAGACAAACTGGACTTTTGAACATGGACATATTAGACGGCTTCAGATTCCTGGATCTCCAGAAGTCTCTGGTTCGTCTGGTTTCATACGGTACCGAGTCTCCGAGGAGGCTGAGATGTTTCTGTGCAGATGCTGACTCCTGCTGACGGTTTGGGTTAGCAGTACCAAGGTTCAGCGGCCGTCCGACACCGGGGCTAATTGGACCCGCCCCTGAACCTACTCACCGTCTCGGCCCTGATTCCAGCAAACACACCGTCACCATCCGGGTCCAGATTTATGCTCCACTACTTTGTCCCACCGGTCCATCTGTTTGATCCAGAACTTGTTACTTGACGGTTCCTGCTCTCCTCTGCGTTCTGAGCGAACCCGCTGAGATGATGCTCCGCCTTGAACCCGATGTTGATCCGAGTTTCTCTGAGTCTCCTGGACACAAACAGACTCCTGCAGGCCCGGCAGCAGAGAGCTGCAGCTCTGCGGCGCTGACGCTCTGATTGATCCCCCGGTGAAAATGGGCCATGTTCCCCCCGACATCGATATCAATAAAGCCTCTTAGGCTGGAGGCTTTTCAGGTCCTGCTTTTGTTCCACCGCCGAGGAGAGCCAAGAAAAATCTATAGACAATTGATGGCGTCTGGGAGAAAGGCTCTATTGGAGTATATCAAATCAAGGTATCGGAGAGGAGGGGAGAAAGTTTGCCCTGAGAATTAGACTGTTTTTGCAGCGAGCTGGAGGGGAGGGGAGGATGGAGGGGAGGATGGAGGGGAGGATGGGCGTGGCCTCTGAAGGCGGCGAGGAGGCGGACGGAGAAGTTCCAGGAGGCCTACAGCTACTGGTTCCATGTAAATAATAAAACTAAAGACTTCAGCTGCCAAAAACAGATTCTGCTCAGGGCCCGGTCCTCCACCATCAGCAGGAAAAAGACCCGAGTCCAGGAGGGACCATCGGCTGTGCTGCCCTGTGGTTCGGTCCAGGTCCGAAGAGTTTCCGTCTACGTTTTAGTCTCAACTGTTTTCATCAGTTAGTTAATGTCCACTAGAAAAGTCTCAGAGGGAAGAAGACGATTCATCCGGACTGGTACTGGTTCTGGGGGAAGAGTGAGTCAAGTGCTCCAGGTCCACACAGCAAAACACACCAGGGTTCTGGCATAGCAGTGGAATCTGTGGTTCTGACCCAGTCTCTCCTAAAGCTGGAAGGCTCTGCTGGACCTACGACCCACTATGACCCCAGAACATCGGAAGAACTTTTTTACATCCCGGAAGAGTCGGGGACCCTACAGAACCGTCACCATGTTGTGTCTGGATACCTTAAGAAGCCCAGATAGAGCTCAGTGTGAGGAAGAACTGGAGTGACTTTTAGGAGGGTTGGTTGAATATTTACACCACTAGGGGGAGTTTTATCTCTACAACCCTTTGGGTCGTAATTTCTCAACCGTTGGTCAGATTTAGTCTAAATTTGGTTCTGATGATGGACTGGAGGATCTATCTGGTTCATCTGTACATTGCAGGGGGTTGGGGGCCTTTTTTGGGACATACCCTTGTTGCCGGGGCGACAGAAAAGGTCCAGTTTCTTCTTTGGTTCCTTAAAATGAAAGAAAACGTGGACGGAGAGGCGGGATCCGAAACGTTCACCAGACCGCCGCTCCCGCCTGTCATCCTCAGCATCAGAATTCAGAGGGACATCTGTGGGTTCTGAGTGTATATGGACCTTCCTCTGGCGTGACCAGCTCAGACTCTGATCCTGATGCTTAAAGCTCCTCACGACGCGACACACGAGAGTTCAGAAGTTTCGTCTAGAAGTTTCTTCGCCCAGCAGCGGCCGCCGCCACCATACTACGGTTACATCGTACGGAAAAACGTTGCGGTAGTTTCTCACACGCCGCCTCTGATGGCGCCGGACAGGAGTTTTGAGTTTCTTAAACGCCGCTGCTTCTCTGATGGAAGAAGATCATTATTAATAGAAACTCCAGCGGACTCCTGACCTCTGAC
>VRLP01010223.1:5000-10283 GCA_009660295.1 Lophius piscatorius
AATGTCCTCCACCAACATCATAGTCCATGGAGACTCCTGCTGACCTCCTCTGTCAGTCTGTCCATCACCACAGCAAACAAGAAGGGGCTCAGAGCCCATCCTTGGTGCAGTCCCACCTCCACCTTCAACCCATCCGTCACTCCTGATGCTCTCATACATATCCTGGACCACTCTAACAGACTTCCTGTCCCTCCAGACCTCCTCATGCAATCCCACAATTCCTCCCACCCCACTCTGTGTTACTCTTCCTCTGCACCTTCATCGACGTGTGGTTGGAAGGAGTAAAGACACACTGAAGGCACCTGAGAGGTTTCATCTGATGATGGATGGAACATCTTCACGTAAGGAAACCAGCGAGGAGCCGACGGTCTTCTTTGGGCTCCAGATCTTCACAGAACCTGAGGACCGGTTATCAGGTTCTCCAATGATCGGTGCCTCCTCACCTGTGGGTCCATCCCACCTTCATAATGAAACACGGGATGATCATATCATAATGGCGGTGAAGATGGCTCTGACAGAAATCATTTCCCGTATCTAATACCTCGCTAATCCAATCTGTCCCCGATTCGCCGACACGACCTCCGCTCATCCAGTCTACACCTTTATTTCTGCGTTTAGAGCAGGCGGCTGTGGTCATGTGACCAGCTGGGATGTTGCATCTTTATATTAACTTACGTACGTGTCTGTTTTCGACATTTATTCTAATCCCATGTCTGTCTTTTTTTTAATTTGAGGTTATTTACGTTGAAGCTTGTTGATGGTGATTAAACGTTCTGTGTTTACTAGAAGGAAGATGGATTCTCTCTCTCCCCTCGCTCTTTTGTTCTCGGCTTTGATTGATTGACAGCTCGTTGGATGTAACAGAGCCAGGATCACATGACCCAGCAGATTGATGGATAGAGAGACAGGGAGAAAGGGAGAGAGAGATAGAGAGAGAGAGAGAGAGAGAGAGAGAGCGCTGATGGATGTGGGCGGGGCCTAACAGTGATTGATTGCTGCACTAACGAGTCTTGCGGCTGGAGAGGATCATCTCTAATCTGATTGGTGCTGGCTGTTATTTATCTCAGCCAATAGACAATGACCAGGCTGTGCCCCCCTTCCTCCCTCCCTCCTCCCCCTGCAGGTCAGCCAGAGTTCACCAGCCAGAAGGACCACCGCTAAGATCCGGCCCACACAAAAACGGGGAAACACCAGGAGGGGAGGCGGTAGCAGAGGTGGAACACAGACATGCAGCAGATCCAGGAGGTTCATCTCAGCTTCAACGACAACCTTCATGTTTTCAAACGCATGAAACACACGATGAAGGACGTCCTGAGATCTTCATCATACCACTGCTCCTCTTTAATAGACCCACATTAAAGATACTTACTTTTTCTGACTATTATTTATGTCAGAAAACAAATTATTTCTAACAAATGATATATGTTCATGAGTTTTATTCTTTTTTTAATAATAATTGTAAGGTAAAACTAAGCGTTGATCACCTTCATGATGTTCTTGGATGATTCTCTGCTACTAGCTGCTAACTACTACTAGCTGCTAACTACTACTAGCTGTTTATAGCTATTAGCTGATAACTGCTACTATCTGGTAACCACTATTAGCTGCTAACCATCACCAGCTGTTTACTGCTACTAGTTGGTAACTGCTACTAGCTGCTAACTACAACTAGCTGCAAAATGCTACAAATTGCTAACTGCTGGCTAGAAGATCCTCTGAGATCCTCCAGCTGCATGAGGGGAACCATCAGTTATGTAAGATGGAACAAAGGACTTTTACTTTCTGGAGAGATGTAGTATGAAGATAGAAGGGAGGGAGGTGGAGGCAGATAAGCAGGAAGTGAGGGTGACTAGAGAGGGAGGGGCTGAGGCGGGTTGAGTAATGAGCGTTGTTGCTCCCTAAACAATCAGGGCCCCCATTTTGCCTTGTGTTCCTACCTGATGTATGTGTGGAGCTGTGGGAGCCGCTGTAATCAGACCGTTTGGGCTTCTCCTTGATGAACATTAACGCCTGCGGGACGGAGGAAACGGCCGCGTTAGCGAGGCTGATGGGCGTCAGAGGGGGGGCTGATGGGCGTCAGAGGGGGGGCTGATGGGCGTCGGCGGGGGGGCTGACGGCGCCCCGGACACCCTAGATTAGTTTTTACGGTTTTCTTCTGCGACACTGAGGAAACAAAGGTTAATGTTTGAACTCCTGGAATTCTGTTTCCCTCACCATCAGGGAGAAAACACAAAATAATCCACTTCTCTTGACACCAAGGAATCAACTTAAACACAAGAGTAGTATCTGTTGGTCAACCAAAACATTAAGACCACTTGACTAGTATTGTGCAGGTCTCCCTTTTATCGCCAAAACAGGTCTATGATGTCACTGTCAAATTTATCAGCAAGATAAATACAAGCCTCTTGCTACAAGAGGTGAAGTATGCAGGTAGTAGCATGTAGCAGTTTGTAGTAGTTAGCAGATTGTGGCAGTTAACCGCTAACAGCAGTTAACAGCTAACAGCAGTTATCATACAGTAGTAATTTGCGGTGAGGAACAGTTAGAACTAGTTGTAGCTAGCAGGTAGTAGCAGTTGGCAGGTAGTTGTAATTTGCAGTGTTTAGCAATTTGCAGCTTGTAGCACCCAGCTAATAGTATCAGTTAACAGCTAGTAGTAGCTTCATGCTTGTGTCAGTTAGCAGCTAGTTGAAATAACCAACTAGACCAAATCCATGGTATTTATTAACAAATCTAACAATCAAACAACACGATAAACGTCGATTATTCATGTGCGTTAAAGTGACAGCGTCAGACTGACAGGCGTCACAAACCTCCACCTTCTGCTGCTGGACAGAACCTCTGAAGACTTTCTTCTCTCGGGCCAGATGGAGGACACACATCAAGAATCTGTGCACCTCTTCAGAATCCAACCACTCCATGCAAATGAGTTCTACTAGCTTTTTACTCCGCCGTATTTCAGAACACAAAACCTGTCAGACGACAGGAAGAAAGAGGAGAGTGATGTTTGCCGTTTCCTCAGAAATAACAAAATTGAACTCCAAAGAAAACACACTCTATTCAGCGTCCAATCAAAAGCCGTTGGAGACGGGGGGGGGGGCCACGCTCGACTCATGTCGGGGGGACGCGGCTTTATTGGAGGGTAGTTTAAGTGTCAGGACCAATAATTGAAGCATCAGACTTTTGAAACCTTATTTAAATATGCAGCACATCCTGGACAGAAGAAGGCAATCAGCATCTCAAAGCTTTGAGATTGCAGGACAGGAATAAGAAATAAATAAAATAGAGATGCTGAGCTGATGCTGAGGGAGAAAAAGGAAGGAAGGAAAGCTATTTACAGTTTTGTCCAAAATACAAAACCACAGCGGAATCCTGCTTTTGACAGGGAAACACGGACAAACGCAGGCTGCACTGTAAAACATGATCGTTTATATTTAAACAATTATATCAATCATGTTTCACGTGAGAAAAATAATCTTCCTTTTCTTTCTCAGTCAGATGTTCCAGCTCACTTTGAACATCCGAGCAGAGGAACCAGCCTTTAATGCTGGTTTTTGATTTTAGGAAATTCTATTTAAAGACATTTTGTCCTTTTATCAGCTTTATTCTCCTAATTATTCATCTTGGCTGAAGGTAAATATTCTTAAAATCCGCTCAATCAGTGACTCAAATGCTCATTTTAATTAAATCAATATTCAATAAATGACTTTGCATTGCTTGTGATTAGATATTTTTAGGTGGAGCAGCTCTAACTCAGTGGGTGGAGCAACTGTAACTCAGTGGGTGGAGCAGCTGTGACTCAGTGGGTGGAGTGTTAGTTTTCCTACCAGAAGATCGGCAGGTTGGTAGTTCAAGTCCAGCTGTCTACATGTTTAAGGGTCCTTGAGCAGGACCCTGAACCTCAGTACATGCTGAATGGGTGCTTCACAGGCTCCGCCCACTGCTCATCAGGGCTCAAAGCCATCAAGTAACATGTCATTAAGACATCAAAGCTATGGGGCTATATGCCACAAAGACATCAAAGGCATCATGTTAAATATCAAAGACATCAAAGGCATCATGTTAAATGTCACAGACATCAAAGGCATCATGTTAAATGTCAAAGACATCAAAGGCATCATGTTAAATGTCACAGAGACATCAAAGGCATCATGTTAAATGTCACAGACCTCAAAGGCATCATGTTAAATGTCAAAGACATCAAAGGCATCATGTTAAATGTCAAAGACATCAAAGGCATCATGTTAAATGTCACAGAGACATCAAAGGCATCATGTTAAATGTCACAGACCTCAAAGGCATCATGTTAAATGTCAAAGACATCAAAGGCATCATGTTAAATGTCAAAGACATCAAAGGCATCATGTTAAATGTCAAAGACACCAAAGGCATCATGTTAAATGTCACAGAGACATCAAGTCACATGTCAAAGACATGAAAGGAAACACATTTATGTCCGTTTTCTTGAGATCCTACAGCTGATATTCAGCTTGACTGAACCAGGAACAAGGTCCAAAGGTTGTTTGAAGAGGATTCTTTATAAAAAGAATAATCTGAAGGAACTTGTAACTTTTCATTGTTTGGACTCATTTTGTCCAGCTTTAATATTATAATGTAATGTTGTTCCGGCAGAGATTTTATGCTTGTTGTAAGACTTTGTAGTCGGTTAAATGTTTTTATCCCACAGGATAAATGATTAAATGATGTTGTTTTTTAATTGATCTCAGGACAGTTTGTTTATAATCCAAGAATATTTGGTTTCTTTCTGGCGTGGCAGTTTTTTGCAGCACAACAAACATTAACCCGGTTTGTTCCGAGACACACTTCCATTGTCTGACTATTTAATCCTGACAGCCGAGACTGAGCGCGGCGGTGCTGTGGGTGGGGGTGGGGGTGGGGGGGAATGCTGCAGAGGGGTGAGTGAGTGGAAGGCGATAAAGACCCTGTGAATGGCAAGTGTACACGGATAGCTTCACATCAACTGCCAATATGTTGCGAGACGGCGGTAACAGGCAGGGCCTCGGGGGAACGGGCCGGCAGCAGACGGAGAGGAAAACAATTTCTGGTGCCAATAACCCCGAGCAGCACCGATGAAAAATGTTTTAATATTTGCAGCTGCTTTATGGCAGCTGAGGTGACAGTGATGGAGTCAGTGTCAGCTTCTTCCTTTAAATGTCAGGCTGTGTGTGTGTGTGTGTGTGTGTGTGTGTGTGTGTGTGTGTGTGTGTGTGTGTGTGTGTGTGTGTGTGTGTGTGTGTGTGTGTGTGTGTGTGTGTGTGTGTG
>VRLP01010224.1:0-10275 GCA_009660295.1 Lophius piscatorius
CATCTCAGGGCTCCACAGACGACTGACACATTTAAAAAAGGACTTAAAACTTTCCTTTTTAGCAGAATCTATAACCTTAATTAACATTGTTGGTTTTTTTGGTAAGGCTTTTATATAGTTATTATTTTATTTTATTTATTTATTTTTTTTTTTATTTTTTTTTTTTATTTTTTTTTTTTATTTATGCTTTTATCTGCTTTTACTTTGTAGCACTTTGAGATTTGATCCAAATGTAAAGTGCATTATAAATTAAATGTATTATTATTATTATTTATTATTATAAAAGTGAAAGGCTTTATATGTTAAAGCCTTTCACATATAAAGGCTTTAACCTTTATATGGTTAAAGGTTAAAGCCTTTAATGAATGAAAGGTATGAATAAAAAAGTTTTATTCATACAGAATAAAACTTTTATGTTTTGGGTAATTTCTTGCTTTAGTGGGTGTTTTCCCATTAATTTTACCAAAGGTTTATTTTTCCACAGTGAGCCCAGGTGTTTTTCACGTAGAATGTATATTTAGCACTTTGAGGTTTGATCCAAATGTAAAGTGCATTATAAATTAAATGTATTATTATTATTATATTTATTGTCATGGCTGAGGGACACTGAAAATTTATACAAAACTTACTACTTAACAGTTTTCACTGTAATATATTCAAATATATTTTCTCGTATACAATTTTTCTATTCCCTCTGTTTATCATAATCACTGTAAATTCATCAAATGGTTGTTTGATGTTGATCTGGTTTGATTTTAACTTTTCCCAAAAATGAGGCCACCTCTGAACATAACCAGCTTTAGTAGAGTAGAACTCATAGCTCCTGTTTGTATTACCGTAAATAAGACATGTATCTCCTCTCTCCCCAGGACGTTTGGCAAGGGCCATAACAGCGCTCTGACCATGCCAGTCATCCTATATGATGGATCAGAAGAAGAGCTCATGGACACGATAGAGAGAGACTTCAGCTGACCCCCAGCTGAGGAAGCTGCTATTTCAGCTTTTCTCATCTGATACAAGAGGTTTCAAAAAAAAAAGAGAAGCTGAACCAGGGTTTCTTTTGACAATATCCTGCTTCTAAGGAAGGCTAGATTTGTAATTGCTTGGTTATAACACATAACTGAATAGTAGTGAGGAGGATCTCATGGCTCAGGCGTGTTGAAGACTTGTTGTGTTTATCTGTAGCAGTAAGGTGTCAGTTGTCAACCCCACACCATGCTGGTCTCCCAGACTGCAGAGTGCACCCGCTTGTTAGCTATTACTCACCTCATACTTAAATTTGTTTGTTAATGAGTAAAGGAGAGGCACAGACATTTCCATGGTTGCTGAAACCCAGCAGTTCTGCTTAAAGGTGATAGGAAAGGCACATTCTTGCCTCCTATATGCAAACTTTCCACCAGGAGTTCATTGTGTGTAGTTTCAGTGCATGAGGTACAGAACTTCTTAGGCGGCAGCCCCTCCAGACTTGGCTTGGGTTGTTTTTTTAAGGTTTCCTTCCTGACCACAGTCCCTGCATTTCTCCAACCTTAAGAAGGAATGTGGCAACAGTCCGGCTCAGTTTGAAGTCAGAATCATGTAGAAAGGCTGCCACTTAGTGGTGGAGGATCGGTGTGGAAAAACAAAACCAAACAAGACTAGGACACTTAGTAGAGCACATACTGTGCCTCAACCAAAGCCCAGCATTCAACTCTATTTAAATTAAACCTTCATCCAAATTGTAATTATAAATCGAACAAGCGTCATGAAAATCCATTAAGTATGCAAAATTTATTTTAAAAAAAGTGTTAAATTAAAAAATGTTACATTGAGAAAAAAAAACATGGATACGCCCCTTCATCTGGATCCACTCCAAAACTGAATGGGTTCCTCCAAGTCACATGTGGAACCAGGCAGTTTCATGGTAAGCAGCTAAGTAGTTTATACATTGTTGACAAGAACAGTTAAAAGATCCAAATCATGCAATGTTCAAAAAAGTTTTGAAAAAAAATATATACCTGAATCAACGTTTTTTTTCCAGATCCATTCCCAAATGTAATGATCTCCTCCAGAATACAGGCCCTTCAACATAGTTTCATCAAAATCTGTTAAGGTAGATTTTTGAGGAAGTGGAAATACTGAAAAAGAAATTTCTTTCAAAGTCTATAAAAATGAAAAAAAACGGTCTTGGGCCAATTCATTCATCCGGATCCACTCCAAAATATAATTATTTTCGTCCTTGTCTAAGCAGTCCACCAAGTTTAGGTGTTATCCTGTTGACAGGATGACAGACAAACCAACAGATACCAGTGGAAACATAACCTCCTTGGCGGAGTGATAAGTAAATATTGTTGACATTGGCAAACTGTGCTTGCCAAAGGTGAATATCGACCTGAAAGTATAGATGATGAAGTTTCTGATTGTGTTGTATATTGCAAATAAAATGACTGTATTTATGATTGTGGAGTAAGTGTGGTATTTAGCTTTTACAGCAAAGCCTAGTTGCCTAATAATCCCCATCAGCCAAAACCTTTAATTGAATCATCACACGTTTAATTAAGCCATCACTGGAACAGACTTAGAGTAGTGTGTGTGTAAAGAGTATTACAGCAAACAGACTTTTCGTAATAAAATGCAGCTTTAAAGAATACACCGCCATAAAATAGTTTGCATATTTCCTTTAAAAAATAAAAATGCTACCACACAGTGTGATTAAGATTCTTCCACTGAAGGCAGTACCATATTTTCATATGGTGCATTATATTTCTGGATACTGAGAAACTCTTTTAGCTATAATGTTTGCTTCTTTGTGGGCCTGTAGAAATTCATTCTCTTCTGTACCACCATCAGTAGTTTTGGAGGCAGGAGTGTGAGTTGATTTCTGAGCTTTTTGCAGTTCTTCACAGTTTTTGCAATGTAATCCTCGCAAATTCTGTTGGTAGAAAAAGTCATCACTTATTTCCATTTTAGGAGAAAGATTCCATAAATAAAGGAAGCAGGGAAGCAGGAGTGAAACTAATAGGATGAAAGCTCTTTTGGCTAAGCTAGCACTCTCTTCATCACGGCGCTGGAAATACAGTATGTAGTGCACCCGTCAACTATGAATTCATTGTATTCATTTCAAAGGTGTTTCACGCGTCACATGCGTAAAAGGACTTGTGTGCTTCTTCTATAACCTTGTTTTTGTGATTCTGACACCAAAATTATCTCACACATTATTACATTTATGACTATTTTACCTGAGCAGAGGATATGGCTGCATCTGAAAAACTAGAGCCTCGTTGCTGTGACCCTGAAAAAAAACAGGTTTGTAAATGTCAGTGTTAAATTCTGTAATTTTTTCACAAGACTATCTTGAGCTTTAAGTACAATACTTTACCTCAAAAGACAGGTATAATCATTATTTCTGATCAGAGTATCAATTAAGGCATACACAGATGTGAGCGCATACGGCTTGAGGGTTTTAGGTCTAATCTTTATGGAATTTACTTCATGTCGAGTATTAATGAAGGAGTATCAGGGACAGGGATGAAAAAATAAATAAATAAAATGAGGGGAGGAGGATTTTTTTTTTCAGATTTAATTTTGGAAAAAATGTCAAGAATAAAGTCAAACTAAATAAGGTGAAGATTTTATTTTCAATTTTGCATTTCTGTGCCCCTTGTCATCACAAAGTACCATATTTTCATATGATGCATTATATTTCTGGCTACTGAGACTCTTTTAGCTATAATGTTTGCTTCTTTGTGGGCCTGTAGAAATTCATCCTCTTCTGTACCACCGTCAGTAGTTTTGGAGGCAGGAGTGTGAGTTGATTTCTTGAGCGCAATGAATTTTGATGAATAAATCTATTACCCTGGGGTTTGTTTGTTACCTTGTTTGTTCTCTAGGCCTCCATCCACAAAACGTAGCGACTAAAATCATCAATACAACCATTAGTGGCCATGTCATATGGCTTCAGCTTTTCGTAAAAGTCCTAATTCCGACTTTATTCTCGAATAAAAAATGATGTTTCTCCTTTGATTAAGTTTTATTCGCAACATTTCATCTTTTTTCTCAAAATTTCAACTTTATTCACAACATTGTGTGCCATTGTTGTTCTGCTGCTAGCAGTCAATGGAGTTGGTAACTGCAACCCATAAACCCAGAAATCAAAACTACAGCTAGTAGCAATTACCAGCTAACAAAAATGTCTTCAAATTGGGTTGTTTTGCAATGTAATGCTATTTACAAAGTGCTTTCCATTGCATTTGTAAAACAGACACTAATGTGATGCAGAAAAGGGTCTTTGTTGCGGGGCTTTCGTGCGATCTATATTTAAATCATGCCTGTGATACTTACAGTGTCGAGTACGAGGATAAAATGGGAACTTCCACCAAATACGATCACATCAGAGTCTTTGCCTAAACATGCTGTGTGCCACAACCTGGGTGAGAAGAAAAGATGCCATTTAAAATCAGATCTCAACCTGCAGCAACGCTTGTTGAGTATCAGACCACTATTTATACATTAAACGTTTGGTTGCACGAGTTGCTACCTTGGCTTAGTCTTAAAAGGATGTTCGGCTTCTTTCCATGTCTTTGTTTCAACATCAAGCAACCACCCGTCACCTGGTGGAGAAAATTGGACAAAAATTCCTCCCCTGGTCATTTTATGCAGAGCATAAAATGCAGAGCATAAAATGAGAGGAGGAACGACCATAAAATCGAAAATGGGTGTATTTTCCTACTCATTGGTTTGCACTCCACACCGAGACCTCCATACAAGAACATGGAAGTGTCTGATACAGCTGTGAGTGAATGCCATGACCTGCCCACTGGAGCGGTGGACAATGGGATTCTGCAACAACAAAAAAAGCCCTGGCCCTTATGAGTTTCAGTTTCAATATTGAATAGTTGGTCAATAGTCCGGAGTTAATTCAGAGAAATGTGTGCAGTAAATGCAGTTATTTGAATGTTGGTCAAACTATTTTGTCTGCAATTGTCTGCACATGGTTTCCAGTCACAAGACGCACATTTCTGACCACGTCCATGATTCAAGGTCCAGGCAGTAAATATCATTCTTCCTTGATTCCTGCATTGTAAAGAGGACAAGGCACAGACAGCAGACCTGATTTGTGTTTTTTTTCTCCATTGCTGCTAATGACTTCTTGATGATTAGTTATGAATTCTGAATTATGAAAACTAGTTGAACTCCCACCTTGACTCTGCCTCCACAGATGTATCCTCTATGTCCGAGGATGGTGCTGGCGTGGGCGGCTCTGGGGGCTGGAGCACAGCCCTGAACACAAAAATGATTTCTGTAAAATCATCGTTTCACTTGTGCTAAAGGTTCGTTTGTCCCTTGAACAAATAATCAGGTGTGTTGTATTCAGTGTATTGAATTTATGAATCACTCTTTTTAACTAACTCACATGGATTTTTGGTTCACTCCATCTGGCTTGCCTGGGGTCAAATATATGAACCTCATTATTCCATCCCCAATGGATGCCATTCCTCTGAAAACAACAAGATGCCTCTTCTTTTTTTTTTTCAATACAAAAAGTGATTCACATTCAAACTGAGACATGTTTAGCACTAACGATCTACAAATTGTGTCACCTGGTGCTGAAATACCTCAATTTCTCACCTGATACATTTTTAGAACAAAATTTCATATAAAATGAAAAGAAAAAAATAACACAGCTTTGATGGGATACACATAAAAAAAAACACCTTACCTGTGATGAGTCATCTAGGTCAAAGTTTCTGTTCCTACTATGAACATCATCCATTACTTTGTGACCATAACCTCCAAAGTAGATGAACCTGCAGATTATTAAAGAGTGTTTTTTTGGTTTTTTTACAATTGCTATGATACAAGTACTGATTAAAGATTTAATGGAGTTATCTAACTATATAATTTAATGTATATACATTTCAATAATCTAAAAACAATAGCACATAATAATCTAGTGAAGCAATAGCACATAAAGTGGAACACACCTGCAATGAATGCAGCTTGAAATACTG
The DNA here is from genome assembly GCA_009660295.1 of Lophius piscatorius. NCBI lineage: Eukaryota > Metazoa > Chordata > Actinopteri > Lophiiformes > Lophiidae > Lophius > Lophius piscatorius. Next base: position 5,988 of record VRLP01010224.1, read on the forward strand.
GTCAGTTGAAATTCACAGTTTCATTACCTTCCATTGTAGACCCAGCAGGTAAGTTTATCTCGAGGTGAGGGAGCAGAACTGTTCTCATGTATAATCTTCCTCCACTTGTATTTACCGTCTGTCAGGTTGACACAATAGATCTGTTTGAAGTCAAACACAGATCACTAATCTTGTCCAAAGTTTTTAGTCTAAGCTGTGGCCACACTGATCCCTTTTGTGCTTTTACTTATACTTATTGACTGTTTAATTGTTTTCCCATTTTTCATAAATGGCTCTACATCTGGTAAAGTTTCTGAAGGTCAGAAAAATTGATAAAAAATATAGAATTGTACCTATCGTGGAGTGTTTAGAATCCATATCTGCTCGGCTTTCATTTTGTTTTAAACCACACTACCTCATAGCCAATATATTGTAAATATTACAAACAAATCCGGCTTTTAAGATAATCAGCAAAAGCAGGATCAGTGTGCCCAAATCCTCAGAGCAGATTTAACACAGTTTGATAAAAATAGGATGAATTTTAAAATAAAATATAATTCGGTGTCAACTGTTTGGAAGGACGGTAAGCATATTCACCTGGTTTGTCTGTCCATTGTCACCATAGCCACCAAATATATACAGGTGTCCATTCAGGCAGCAGCCACAGGTTCCAGACATGGAGGGAGGGATTTCCCCCGTCATGGGGAACACTTGCCTTCAAAAAAAGTTACAAAAAATAGTGAAGTAACCTCTCATTCTATATATTTTCACTTATGTTATTAAAAAACATAAACTCTAAAAGACTGCAGAGAGATCCAGGCAAGTGCTCAGGTAAATGTAATTAGATTCTATTGTTTCGAAAAAAATTATTCAAATCAGCAGAAAATGGGAGTTAACTAAGATAGATTGTATCAAAATTCTAAGAAAATATGCATCAATGTATTTGTTTTGATCATAAACAAGCATAATTGGAATACATTTCATTTTCTTACCATAGACCTTGATCTAGGTCATGTACCCAGATTTCGTCATTGGGAAGGAAGACTTCATTATCAGCAACTGACTACAGAGAGCACAACATGTTCTGTGAATATGATATACTGTATGTTGTTTAATCTTGAATCTGCAATGTAAATGTGAATTAACATTTATATGAAATATAGCAATGTAATGACAAAAAGTATAAAATTTTCAGGAAAGGTTTCCAAAGACCAGTAATACCTTACTTATATTCAATTCTATGTTTTATGTTAATATATTTAATATTTTGCATTGTAAAAATTGGTCTCAAACGTAAACAGATCAAACATTTAATGCCCAAATGTTTAACAGTGCAATTGTGAGGGGAAATGATTCAAAAATGTGACATTTGAAAAAATAATAATGTTTGGACTAAAGTACAAACTCGGTGAAACAGTATATAAGACTGAAAGAATACAAGAAATAAGATATTTGATTTGAATACACTGCTATTGAACTGTAACTAACAAGTTTTTGTGGTATAACCACTACAAGACCCTTTGTTGTAGCTCTGTATTTGGTAACACTACAGTTGATTACAGAGAGGTTATATATATATATAACTATATATAGACTTATATAGTCATAAAAAAAAGTTATATATATACTTTTTCCAAAAAAAGTCCTATAATTGTATTCAAACTAGTTGCTATAGTGTAACCACCAGGAGATCCTGATGGGTTTTCCTGAATTTTCTGATACTACGATAGATGAACAAAGTTACTGAAACTTTTCATCCAAACAAATGCAACAAAATTTATAGAAAAGCATTTTATATATATATATATATATATATATATAATTAGTTAGTTATAATTTAGTGAGGCTGTATTGTAGATCAGTAAAGACATTCCATCTTTGTACTGTCTTCCACGTCATGTTCTTTGCGGACGGTGCCTACTCCTTGTAGACGGTCCCTACTCCTTGTAGACGGTCCCTACTCCTTGTAGACGGTCCCTACTCCTTGTAGACGGTCCCTACTCTTTGCAGACCAGTGTTGGTCTAGATTAGACAGATTATTTTGAAGGAATTGAGATTGTTGAACGTTGTCTACCTTTCTAAAATAAGTACGAGGTGTGAGGCGAAAAAATATCTTCCTGACATGTCTGCAGTTTTGACATATATGAGACTAGTGTTTGTCGAACTCGCTTGTAAACATATGTGTTTGTTCGTCTCACCAGGTAACCTCCCCACACATAAAGCAGGTTTTCCTCAAATACAGCCGTGTGTCCACTCCTCTCCCGCGCCACCAGCTCCAAGCACTGCCCTTCAGACGCCGAATCCATGACTGGCTGCTATCATTAGAAAACGTTATCCACTCCTTGAGCCTATTATAACAAATACGTCTAAAAAGGTCTACGATACGATCTCAGCCACCGATGAAACTTGAATTTCTGCGAAAAAAATAACCTACAACTAGGCTGAGATGACTAAAAATAGAGTCTTCCTCAGTTGTTTTTCCTTCATGGCAAATTATTTAACTATGTGGGACTTGTGCATGCTACATAACCTTATATGCGAAAAGCAGTTACATTACATATAGGTAGCTAAAACGAATTCCAAATCATTGTTTCAATCAAATATGTGTAAACACACTCACTGTTAACAGTCCACTTTTAGATGTCGTATATTTCTTTGCTCATTGTTCGAAAACCAAAACACAGCAGACAACAATTTCCCAAGGGAGCCTCATAACACCCTTTCGGAGTCGACGTCACGGTGACGTCACTGGTAGTTGTTTGATTGTGTTGGCACAAAAACAGCGGAAGCATATGTCCATACTTAGGGAGACGGGATAGATCTCCGAAATAATATAAAAATGACTTGTTGTGCCGTTAGATGTCATAATAGAAATGGAGAAGAGTGACCTTACATTAAATAATACCATCGTCGAAGACGTGTACGGTTGCAAGCCATTAACCGACGGATTTGACTGATGAAACCATCCGGAGTTCTCGTCTCATATATATTTACTTATATATATATATATATCAGAAACAAAGCTCGACGTTCTTTTTCCTTATTGCTGTACAACGCAGCATGGAACTGTTCATTGTAACTGATACTGTCATCTCCAATATTTGCAGAAACTAATGGCACGGACATTAAAACGACGGATTTGACGAAACTATCCGGAGTTCTCGTCTCATATATATATATAGAGAGAGAGAGAGAGAGAGAGAGAGAGATAGATCTATCTATCAGTAGCACGTAAGCTAGTAGTGTAGCATGTAAAAAAAAGAAGCAATTTGCTTAAAGACAGTTAACATCAGTATTTATGTAAGCATTTAATGAATGAATGAGGCACACTGTTATGTATGCGATATGACTTTTACTTAACACATTATTAACCAGTAATCATCTATGCCTGATTTGATAGTGACGTGTTTTACGTTTGGTGATTGCATTTTTTAATATATTCTTCTTGATAACTTAAGTGTTTTGAGTTGGATGTTAGTAATGTGACCCTTTCAAAGACATGCAGGTTGGACTCGTCTCATTAACTAGTTCCTTCGACCAAGTATGAAGGTGCAGTCCACAGGTCCTACATTTACACACTGGATAATAACCTATGTGTCAAAATGCTATAGATTATTCTATAATACTAGTAACATGGTGAATCCTTCTATGCAAAAGTATCCGTTTTTCTCATCATACATACTATAATCTCTCTCCCCCAAATGAAAAAAGCTGCAATTGTCCCTCCAGCCATCTACAACCAGCTCGAAAGTGCAGCACCAGCAACTTCTGAGAGAGCAGCTGAAGGAATTACTCGGCAGCAGTTTTCTTTCAGCTCCATCAGAAACAAAGCTCAACAGTTCTTTTCCCTTATTGCTCTGACCACTATCATTTTTGAGGATATCAAAACTGAAAGACAGTGTAGAACACAGCATGGAACTCTTCAATGTAACTGATACTGTCATCTCGAATATGTAAAGAAACTGTAATGGCACAGAAAATTAAAACAAATCGTTAAATAACCACCAGGAAATGACTCAATCAATTGACTCAATCCGTTCTGTCCTTTCTGGTTCCTCCTCTCTACCTAGCCAGTCTGCTTACTCACAGTTGGAGATCTCCCAGCCTCTAAAGTGCTTCCCAGAAATCTCACAGCAGGAGGTTGAGGTTATCATCAGGACAATGAAACCCTCCACCTGTGCCCTCGACCCCTTTCCTACAGCCCTGGTGAAAACTAACATCTCTTCCATCAGTCCCCTGATCACCGCTGTAATAAATCAATCCCTCCAGGCCGGCTTTGTTCCATCTGCCCTAAAAGCCGCCATAATCA
>VRLP01010225.1:5000-10274 GCA_009660295.1 Lophius piscatorius
CGATTAGGTTTTAGATTATTTTCACATTTATACATTTTCAAAAAAGTTTTCAATATTAGCTCATTAGCAGAATATGCTAGAACCGTGCTGACATTAGCGGACATGCAACCCACCTGAAAGTAGTGGGCGATGCTAACCACTGATCTGATATTAGCATCATCCTGATTTTATTACGACATGTTAGCTGTCTGGAAAGTAGAGAGACACATTAGTTGTCCTGAGATTAGCAGTATATGTTAGCCGTCCCGACTTTAGTGGGATGCTAGTTTGGTAGCTATTATGCTTATGTATGGCTCAGTGAGGCTCTGAGCAACAGGAAGTCCAACCATTTTTAACTTTATCCATATAAATTACAGATCTAAATGTTCAGCAACTTCTCAGGATGCTAATGGTCATAATGTTATGGCTACAAGGTGCTCATTTTAACAACAAGTACAGTTTTTGAACCAGGCTGTCTGGTTCCAGTGGTGGTCTTCCAAGGAACCGATATTTTCAGTGCCCTAGATACAGAAACGCAGCTGATGCTGATTGGATGACTGAGCTGTCAGTCAGATCCCTGCTCCGCTCTGATTGGTCCGCTGTTACAAGCCTTTGAACCGCCGCGATTCTGCTGGATAGTAGTTCGCAGTGGAGCCGTACTTCCTATTTAGACAGGAAGTGGATGAGTGCGTGACGTGGAGTACGTGCTGACGCTCTGCTGTGCATGTCGATGTTAAATGTTGGGGATGATTGTTGTGTTTTCTGACATTCCAAACATTCTTATTGTTTTCTCAGCAGACGATGCTCTTATACAGACACACATCTGTCTCGTGTCTCTAATTAACTTTCTCAACATTCTTCTGAAGTCTTGGTGGAGGTTAGATTTATTTTCTTTTACTTTATTTCACTTGTTTTTATTTTATTATTTTTATAATGTTTTATGTATGTTTTTGGTTCTATTTATTTATTGTTTTATTTTCATTGTTGTTATTTTCTCTCCGTCTGTCTGTCCATGTCATCTTTCAGTTCTTCACCTCCTTCTGTTTGTTTGTTTCAGCTAAAGGAGCCGGAGACACGCAAACACTCTCACCTGTCCACCTGCTGACTGACGGACGGTTAACCAATCACATGACAGTATTCTTCTCAGTAGTGGAAGAAGAATTCAAATACTTCTTCTACTACTATCCTAGAAGTACTAGGGTAACTGGGGTAACCATAAAAGTACTCAGGTACTGTTAACAGTCATGTTATCATGCTAATGGTCTAAGATTAAAGCTAACGGTCATGATATCATGCTAATGGTCTAAGATTAAAGCTAACAGTCATGATATCATGCTAATGGTCTAAGATTAAAGCTAACGGTCATGTTATCATGCTAATGGTCTAAGATTAAAGCTAACAGTCATGATATCATGCTAATGGTCTAAGATTAAAGCTAACAGTCATGATATCATGCTAATGGTCTAAGATTAAAGCTAATGGTCATGTTATCATGCTAATGGTCTAAGATTAAAGCTAACAGTCATGTTATCATGCTAATGGTCTAAGATTAAAGCTAACAGGTCATGATATCATGCTAATGGTCTAAGATTAAAGCTAACAGTCATGATATCATGCTAATGGTCTAAGATTAAAGCCTACAGGTCATGATACTATACTTATAGGCTAGCATTAAAGCTAACAGTCATGATATCATGCTAATGGTCTAAGATGAAAGCTAACAGTCATGTTATCATGCTAATGGTCTAAGATTAAAGCTAACAGGTCACGATGTCATGCTAACAGACTAAGGTTAAAAGAAATGGGTTATGCTACTATGCTAATGGACCACAGATGATGCAAATAGGTCTTCCAGACGTTAAGATGAGATTGGAGGAAGGAACCACAGCGAGTCTCATAAATGTTGGAAGAGAAACATGAATATTAAAGCACATTAAAGTAGGTGAACAGAACTGCAGCTTGTTTTTGTTTCTGAATTCAACGTCTATCTGATTCATAATGAAATAGTGATGAAGATCTCAGAATGAACAAACTGTATGGAGACCGAACCAAACATCTACCAAGACCAGAAGTATAATTAATTTACCGGTCGTCATGTATGATCCTCATCGTTATATTATTCTTATGAATAATTTACATGTATGTACATCAAGCCGTTACCAGATTCAGCTGGAGAGCTTTATAAAAGTCCTGTGTGTGTGTGTGTGTGTGTGTGTGTGTGTGTGTGTGTGTTTAAGATCAATGTGGTTGTGTTCATCTGGGCTTTTCTTCAGGATGTAAATTTAATGAGATTAACATTTGGAGCGGATTGAGTGGAGGACTAATGGGACGCTCCTCCGTCACCGCCGTTCAACGTCAGAGGAGGTTTTAGGAGAAGTAACTTCTCGCTCCACTGCGTCCGATAAAATGTAACTTTTGCAGAAACTCCTGACTTCGGTTTGTCCGTTATTTTCTTCACAAAGACACTGATAGCTTAGTTTATATTAGCTGATAGCTTCAAATCACACTAACAGCTAACAATGTTAGTTAATGGTAAGAGGCTTCAGCGACATCTCAATATTATGCTAACCGAGTGAAGCTATCGCTAAAAGGGTCCTACGTCATGACGTCAGGCTAACGGACTGATGCTAACGCTAACACCTCCTAGGTCATGGTATCATGCTAAACACTGGTTAGATAAGTGAAACGTAATAATAGATATAGTCCCACATGAAAATGTTATTATTCCGTCCCTCTGCTCCTTTTAAATTCTCAGCTCTGATAACGAGTCGGCGCTGAAGGAGGATCGGACCTCTGATCAGTCGGTTCTTTGTTCCACGCTATAAATAAAATCACAGGTTTATATTTGTCTTCCAAACTAAATATACCTGAAGAGATGAACCCTGAGTGTCAACAAAACATTTATACTATTTATATACATTTATGCCTCTCTTTACTGTCTGCAGCAATCAAAGACAGGTGGACCGACAGGTGGGCTGACAGGTGGGCTGACAGGTGGACCGACAGGTGGGCCGACAGATGGACTGACAGGTGGACTGACAGGTGGGCTGACAGGTGGGCTGACAGGTGGACTTACAGGTGGGCTGACAGGTGGGCTGACAGGTGGACCGACAGGTGGGCCGACAGATGGACTGACAGGTGGACTGACAGGTGGGCTGACAGGTGGACTTACAGGTGGGCTGACAGGTGGACTTACAAGAAGACAGGTGGACAGACTGGTTGTAAGTAGACGCACACTCCACCTGTGGACAGGTGAACTGAATGGTGTTGCCACACCTCATAGGTGAACAGACAAGTAGACTGACAGCACAGACAGGTGGTCCCACAGGTGGAGGGTCTTTGAGGTGTTTGCGCGCCCCGGCGTCCCGTCAGCCTCCTGAACCCGGCTCAGAAACACTCACTCATTGGTTGGATTTGTACTGGCCTCCATTTTCTCTGAATGTCTGTAACCTTCTTCTGTGTCTGCATATTTTCTCTGTGCACATTACCATCAGACTAAAAACAGGAACTATGACAACCTCGACCAACAGAACTTTGACTTCCGGAGAACACCCAAGGTATAAACTTGCATGGTCAAATGATGCACGCCGCCCAACCAAATCTCTGAGCCCGCCCAGTAGTCGCCAAACACCAGTCGGCCCCGCCCACCCAGGAATCCAGATCCAGAGATAGACCGTTATCCTGGTGGCACGTCGTTTCTCCACCATCACTTTCTTTTGGTTATCCATGATTCCTGCACACCGGGAACGGGTTTACAGCAGCAGGAGAGACGCCCTTCCTCTTCCTCCCCCTCCTCCCCCGCCTCCCTGTGAAGGGTTGCATGCAGCCAGGCTGAGGCTTGGCTCTGTCTACAGATATGAGGGACAGCGCCCACCAGAGAGGATCCTTCCTCCCGCTCCTGTACGCCCCGCCTCCCTCCTCCTCCTCTTCCTCCTCCTCCTCCTCCTCCTCCTCTCCACTTCACTTGAATCTTGTTTGTTTTAATTTGCGATTGCATCAGCGCTCTCTAACATGCACGTCCCTGATTGGTTGGTTGGTTGGTCTTGAAAGTGCCTCAGTTTGCATGTGCACCACACCACACGACCCTCTGCCCCTTTTTCCGTAGAGCTTTGACTTTGAGTTGTCTTTCAGCTCAGCAGACGTTTAACACTTTTTGTCTCTGTTTTCTGGCCCTGCTCCCTCCTTCTGTGGAGACGTGGTGAGGGGGAGTAGGCCCAGACAGGGGGCAGGGCGTCTGGGTGGTACAGGGAGCCATCTTGGCAGTTTCGAGCTAATCTTGCGTGTCCTATGATCTGTTCTGTGGTGTTTTGTTCGGCCGTGTTTCTCAATGTCCCACCATGTGACCTGTTGCCCACCTCCGTTACCTGTCGCCCTGTGCGGCGGTGGTCCAGGCGGAGAAGGTGCTGCTCTTCAGCCAGGACACCAACCTGACGTCTCTGCTGCTGGAGGCCAAAGACCTGGAGGCCCGAGTCATCATCCTGTCTGCCAGGTGAGTAAGGAGTGGTACCTCATAGTTGATAGGGTGTTGACAGATGGTTGTTGGGTGTTGACTGATGGTTGCTCAGGTGTGTGTGACATTGACCGTCATGAAGGTGTCAAACCTTCATCTGATGGTTTGTGTCTCTGCAGTGAGGATGAAGCTGCGGCGGTGTATAAATCCGCCCGGCTGCTCAACATGACCGGCGCCGGTTACGTCTGGCTGGTGGGAGAGAGAGAGATGACGGGCAAAGCTCTGAGCGAAGCTCCAGATGGTACGTCAACCTCGGTCTCCTCTTCCTCACTCTTCTTCCTCCCTTCGGAGGTTTCTCTCTGCGTCCGCTCTGCTTCCATCCCAGTTCATAAAATAGTAGAAGCGGCCGTTTCCTTAACGCGATGACATCACACATCCTCATGACATCATCATCATCATCATCAGGAGACGCTTCAGTCGTTTCTGTGTTTGTAGCCGCAGGTTGAAGATGTTCATCAGACACATAGTTGAGGAAAAGACGGACAATGATGATGTCATTCGTCTGTCGAGCAATCTCCGCATAAGATCATTTTTAAATAGATTGATCAGCAAGGTACTTGTAACTGAGGTGTGTTCGCCCTACCTTTAGAGGGGAGTACTCTTTAGCTAGGTATTTGTCAGTGTGATATTTGTTCACTAGGTACATGTTAGCTGGAACTTGTTAGTAGTGTGCCTGTTTGCTAGGTTCATGTTAGCTCGGTATTAGTTTCTGGGTACTTGTTTGCTAGGTTCATGTTAGCTCGGTATTAGTTTCTGGGTACTTGTTTGCTAGGTTCATGTTAGCT
>VRLP01010226.1:0-10273 GCA_009660295.1 Lophius piscatorius
TGTTTTATGATGGAACATTGAACATACTAGCTTCATATGAACCCTTTGATGTCCTGCTCCACTGATTGGTCCACCACATCTTCACTCACCACTTCTTATTCAAAAATGTGACTGAACCTTTTTCTGCAGCGGAGTGCCGTTTCTATTCACGCTCCTTAACAGTAGGTGGCGATAAAACCCTGTAATGCTAATTGACACCCGCTGTAGAAGAAGATCCGAAACAAAACCTTGTTTCCATTATGCTAACTGAGCATGGCGAACCGCGAGTACGACGCCGACTACAATGTCATAGATTGAGGACAAAGAAGGACAAAAACCTTGTTTTCACCGTTTTGGTTCATCATCAAACTTGTTTTTTTGTGTTTCCAGCCTGTGGCATTCTTTACTATCTCAGCTTCTTCTTATTAAATACATTTAAGAAGTTGAAAATTTTCCTCAATTTGGGTCGCGGCGTGACATCAAGGGGTGATGGTCGGTCCCGGAACCAGACCAGTGGAGAACCTCTGGACCAGGGTAACTTTGTAAGCCCACTTTGCCTCGCCGTAAAGATTCTAAACTCAAAATTTGGAGTACTTCTTCTGACTCTATAGTTCTTACTTCATCTGATACGTGAAAGTTGAAAGAGAAAGATTTCAGAAAAGACTCCCAGAAAAGAGGAGCAGAGAATTATTATTTCTGGAAGGTGTTTTTTTTTAAGCCACCAGTCACGATACCTAGTTTCAGCAAATAAAATCAACTACTAGATGAAGGTTGAAAACTTACCTGTTGGACGCTGACCGCTGCTGCTTCGTAGATTGGTGTGGTCCGATGGAGGACCGCCGGTAGCGTTTGCCGTCGTTCTCCATCCAGCGCCGGCACTAGAACAGCTGTTCATTCCGCACATGGCCCCATCAGTGAAACCACAGTACATCATAAACGCTACGGATTCGTCTGTGGAGATGAACGTAGAACATAGAAGGCTGTTGAATGGAATGTGGATATAAAATCCCAAATATGACAGCTTGTCGGTGTATTCCTGTTTACACACGGTGTGTTTTAGGTCCCAATGTATGTAAAAAAAAAACTCATTATTATAGAATCTCCACTTGATCCATTTCAAAAGGCCCAAAGGAACCAATTAGAAACGTATTTTCAATCGGAGATAATGAAACCTGGGTTCAGGCCTGTACGTCATGTTTACGTCTTTTATTATTATTATTATTATTATATTATGCTTTTCTGGCTTTAGTGACCAGCATTCAAACACACGCATTCACTCCAGCGGATCACGCTATCAGGAGAGAGCTTATCTCATTAGGAACCATAACATGATATTAGTTGACTGACATCAGCTGTCAATCAATCATACCGTCACGGTAGAACTTCTATTCTGTTCCGCCTAATCCCACAATTTGGTATCAATTCTCAATACGGAGAATAACCGACAGAAGGTTTCAATTTGCGTTTGAGGAAGTCGCGTTGATTTTCCCATCGCCACTTCTGTAGAGTAACTGACAAATGACGTCCTGTCGACTGGAGGGCCAGGTAAGAAAAAAAAAAATTATACATGTTTAATTTTTCTAACATGGGAAATGGGGAAATTCTGCAATTTCCCCATTGGGGGACTAATAAAGGTTTATCTTATCTTATCTTAAGGAAGATGGCGATAAACTGTAAATGTTTCTTCACTAAAAAAAGAATGTAGGTCAGTGACACAAACCCGTTCAGACCCGCTCAGACCCGTTCAGACCCGTTCAGACGTAAAGCACTTACTGCATCTGTACTGAAGGTTCAGCTCCAGAACGTCGCTCTCACTCATATCCAGTCTTTGACCGATAACATCCTGGAAACTTGGATCATTCGTGATGATTGTTGGTTCGCTGCCATTGGCGAATGCGTATGGACCGTAGTGCATCACTGAATAGTAGTCGTACGGGATTCCGTTGGTGGTACTCACGTTTCTGGCAATCTTCTCAAAATTATTCTCATAACCTGGACACGTATGAAAGAAGTGATCAGTTGTGGCATTGACTTAAAGCAGCATAGCTGAGAAAAGCATTACACGTGTTTTTATTTCTTCAACAATGAAAAAGAACTCCAGTGGATTTATTGATTAGTGTAGAGATTGAAGACGTGAAGTCAAGTTTCTGTTTTTGTGGTTGAATTCTTCAGATGCTTTTGGACACGCCCACATGCTGCTTATTAAAACACTAATTGTATGAGGAATGACTTGAACGAAACCTGATAGGATGTTCGAGAAGTCGATGGTCACGTAATCATCTCTGTCGTATCTGGACTGTTCGTGGAAGAATCCAAGGGCGTGGAGCAGCTCGTGTTCAACGATCGCCTTTTTATCACAGTACCTTCCCACGGAGAGATCTTGTCCATAAGCAATCATTTTCCCAACATATGAAAAGCATCTGAAATTAAACAAAGAAAACACTGTCATAAGAAACAGCCACATTTATTCCTCATTTCTCAATGAATGCATTGAGTCTTTAAGAATAATATCCAGGATGTGTACAAACAATATAAACGTTTAAATATGTATATATATCTACATATATATATATAGATATATATTGTTAACCAGATTCCTATGAATATCTAAAAACTCCTAACTTAAGGTTACTGTTTTGTGGATCATGGTGGTGAAGGAGTAAGATAATCATTCAATCAAAACATTTAAAATAAGAAAAATATGTACACACATACCCGCCTAACTTTTGGAAATTGATGTAAAACACCTCATCGTCCCGCGGTTTGAAGTCGATGCAGGACTTTATCCTGAACTGATCCATGGCTTTGAGGATGACTCCTCTAGCGTTCAACTCTGCCAATGTTGGTCAACGTTGAGTGATGAGGAATAATGAAGAAAAGACATTTTTCAAACACATTTTAACTCAGGGGCAATATTTTAGAGACGTCGTCCCTCACATATGTTCGAATATGTCAAACATGGACTTCAGGTAATTCCAGATCAGTGTGTCACTGATTTGTGACTCTAACAACTATTCTAGATATTTATGCAGATTATATTTACCAAGGCTGTTATCCAGAACATATGGGACAGGGGACGTCCATCGAAAGTTTTCAAAAGTTATGGCGCTCCTTTGGAAAAGTGGCTGACATATATGAGAAATTTATATAGGTTGAGAAAAAAAGAAATAATCATTTTTGACAATTTAACACATAGATTAAAGACTTACAGTCAGAATGTCATCTGTTTTTGAATCTGAAATTCAGAATAAAAAGTGTTTTTCAGTTTATCAATTAAACTTGTTGAAAATATGAAGCTGCAAAAAACAAAACAAAAAAAATACTAAGGAAAGGTCAACTTTACTGTTGTTTATGTCTGGAATGTCCATATCATCACCAACATCTACAAAAATAGAGGAAAATGGTCTTTATTATCATTATATATATTATTATTATCTAACAATGACAGATTAAATATATTCAGTTGAAGAGTTTTTAATGGGGTTACTTACCCACTATCTCTGTTACCTCCTATAAATGAATTAAATCGGATAAAATCAACACATGTTATGATTTCCAGCTACTTAGAATGAAACAATATTGTAAGAAACATCATGATTCTATTATATTCCTATTAATATCGATGTGAATGTGAATAAAATGTCACAAAATGTGAATAAAATGTCACAAAATGCGAAATAAGTCTAAATAGTGTAAAGTACAAAAGTCAAAATGAATACTTAATTATATCATAGATGTGTGCTAGCATAATTATAACAGAATACCAACAGATAGATGATAAAAAATAAAGTAGATCACCTCACCCTGATGTCGTTTTTACTCATTTGACGGCACAGAAACGAGTGGATTTACCTTTTTTAATCTGGGTTCTGCTGATGAAACCGCCAAGTTGACCAGAAGGAAAATGAGGCTTTTCATCATTGCAGTGAGGATCTAATCCAGATCATACAACAGGGATGATCTGATGAAGAAAATGAAAGACTGTAATGCTGTAACTAAAATAATCCACCTGTAGACGGAGAGAAAAAAAACACCCACCTCTATTAATGCTCCGACTGCCTGTCTGTCTTTTAACCAGACATGGACGTAACTATTTATACACATATGAGGAAACTGAAAAAAAACTGGTTCCTATTGTATGTTGAATTTCATAACACATGATTGTTATACCTGAGTAACTTCTTTTGTTTGTGGTTCTGCTCTGTTACCTGCCCCTATGTCTGTTATTTGATAATGTTTGGTGTCAGAAACTTCCTGCTGAGTGATTGGAATATTTCTACTTCTAAGAGGAAAGTTTTTAGTTTAGCATTTTTTTATTCTGCGACTCAACAACAACACTGGGCTTTTAGTTAAAATAATCAGACGTGGTATTGATATTAGAACGGGAGATATGGATGTTTTGATTACAAAAATACAAATATGCATCTAGGATACATTACATTTAAAACACTCCTTCTTTTAACACCAGTTTTATCAGAGCAAATAATCTATTTAGTAGAATTTTATGCCACAGTAACTCCTCTTTGATGTCATCTGCATCACGAAGCCTTAAAAATGTCCTCATCCCAAAAATAACCATCGCAAAATGTTGCTTCGGGGCGTTTATCAAAATCTTAAGACACGCAAAATTTACAATAAAAGACAAATTCTTTGATGAAACACTGTAAAAAAAAAAAACGGTTAAAAAAAGAGTGTTATTACAGACTTATTTGTAATCTTAATTCTTTCATAAGGAAATATTATATTTCAAGGAAAGTCAATTTTACAGCTAGAGAGATCTCAAGGAGATCTATCTTAAATGTATTATTATTATTATTATTATTATCTTGTAAATATATTAAAACTCGGAAGTCTTGAGATCCTTGAGATATCTCAAGGATCTCAAGGATCTCAAGGATCTCAAGGATCTCAAGACTTCTGACAACCTTCCACTATTATGGGACGTTGAACCCTCTTAACCTTGCCTCCGGTTCTCTGCCTCTGTTTTTGGGTCCAACTTCTTGTGAGCCTTAACTTGACAAACACTATTGATCCTTTTTTTTTTTCCCAATGAGGAAATGAAGGAGGCAATAATGTGGAGGTTCTGGTAAGCTGCCGTGAAATCTAATAAAACACGTTCTTCTTCATCTTCATCGCTGTCGTATCGGCCTTTTGACAATATTCTTAAGATCCTCCAGAGTTTGTAAAAGTTTTAAGGAAAAGATTATCCCAAACCAAATGTTGTATTCCACCGGGGTTCTGTAGCATTTTAGGACCTTTAGCTTGTAGGAAGGAGCTGACAAAGAATGTGACAAGTTCAATTACTTCCGAGAACCTCGGAGCTTCAGCAGAATAACCTGAAAAGCAGATGCTTTGGTATAACAATCCAATGACAGGAAAATGTTAGAAACCTGTTCTCTTTTGTTGTCTTTCTATAGAAGTAGCTGCTTGAAGTGTCAGGGCACAGATGTAGCTACCTGCATACAGCTGAGGGAACAACAGACCAGAAGACAGGGCGTTAAGACAGGTGGTTGGTTTTTCTATCTATCCATCAACACCTGAGAGCATTATTGCATTTTACTGAATAGACAGAATAACTATTTCTGATTTAGATTTTTTTTCATCCGTTCATCTCCTCGTTCACCAGAAGCATGAAAGGCTTCATTTACCTCGTTGTCAACTTGGCGGTTTCATCTGCACTCTACACCATCGGCGATGTAAGCCAGCGTTCGATTCCATTCCAGCTTAGAAATTAAATATAGGTGTTGGTATCATTAATTGACTTTTTTTTATGTTGAAAGAAGTGAATAGTGGCATCTTTGAAAATTGAGTAATTCATTTGAAATGTGTTTTTTCGAGCCAAAATGGCTGTTTTTGAGCCAAAATGGCTGTTTTCGAGCCAAAATGGCTGTTTGGTGCATAATGTTGTTTTATTGAATGATGGATTTGGTTTTTTCATTACAGTGAGGAGGGTTTCGTTGCATTAATGGGATATTTAAAGGTTTTGAGATTGCAGCATAAAAGTGTTCAGTAAATGAAACTTACTTTAGCTCATTAAATTCATCATGACTGACTAATGGACCCTTTGGTTAAGACATTTAAGTCAGTTAGTAATCATTATTTTTCCCATGTATTCAACCTACTTTTGTGGGATTG
This sequence comes from Lophius piscatorius, assembly GCA_009660295.1. NCBI lineage: Eukaryota > Metazoa > Chordata > Actinopteri > Lophiiformes > Lophiidae > Lophius > Lophius piscatorius. Next base: position 6,115 of record VRLP01010226.1, read on the forward strand.
GTTGACACAACTAACTAATTTTCATTTTCTTCTCTGTATGAACTAAAATGTTCTTAATCTATGTTATTCTCACAGCACCTGTATTTATATATGTATATATATATATATATATATATATATATATATATATGTATATATATATGTCTGCTTTGACAACTTTAGGGCATAATGAAGTATTTATGATGACATTTTGACTTGTTGTTTGACTCGAGAGAGAATTCTATTGTTACATATTCTGATGTTATCAAATATAACTCATTTACAGGTGAGATCACCGATAGAAGGTAAGTCGTCTTATATAAAAAACATAAACGATCTGAGTTTATTGAATCTGTCATTGTTGGATGGTGAAGACGATTCTCATCTGTTTTGTAGATGTTGGTGATGATACGGACATCCCAGAAATAAACAATGGTAAAGTTAAACAGCTTCTTCTCATTAATATTCTGAAAATGTCACATTTTAAAAAGCATCTTTGTTGCAGCTTCATATTGTGACAAAGTTTTATTGATTTTGATGTTTTTTTCTAACTGAAATATGTTTCTTCTTCATCGTAGGGGACGACATTATAAGGACGGTAAATCTATACTCTATGTAGCAGATTATTTAAAACGATAAATGATTATGCGTGATTATTTTTTGTCTTTTATCTCACCCTATTTTCATTTCTCATAAATGTTAGATAAAATCACAAAGGAGCGCCATCGATTTAGAAGACACTTCATGGACGAGCCCGGTCCCATACTTCTTGAATGACGCCCTTGGTAAATATAATGTTACTGCATAAATATGTGGAATAGTAGGTAGAGTCACATAACATCACTCAGGTACTCACTGATCTGGAACTTTACCTGAAGCCAAAGTTTGACATATTTGGACAATGAGAGGGGGGGTGGTGTCTAAAAATATCAGCTAATAATGTGTTTAAACTGTCATTTTTTTTATTACTCCTCATCACTCAACTTTCACGAACATTGGCAGAGATGAACGCTAGAGGAGTCATCCTCAAAGCCATGGATCAGTTCAGGTTGAAGTCGTGCGTGGACTTCAAACCATGGGAGGGGGAGACGTATTATATCCACATTAAGAAGTTAGACGGGTACGAACTGTGTTCTTATTTTTCTTCATTTTCAATATTTCTGTGTTTCCCTTTCTGGTTTAAACTTTCATCCGCATTAAGAAACCCTGCATTGGATTTTCATGGACCTTAGGTTCATAAAATCTGACATTCTGGGGGCGTGGCTCTTTGTAGATGGGGGCGTGGCTCTTTGTAGATGGATCGTTCCTGATGTGGAAGTGTGCTTCTTAAAAGTAAAGGTCTTGTTTCTCACAGATCCCGCACACACATTTTGAATTTCTCTATGCATTAATTCAAAAACTAGACATATGCTGTTGTCTCTGACGGCAAGGGTACGTCCCAGAAGAGTCTCCAATCCCCTGCGTTGTACAAGCAACGTGAATTAAATGTGAAGTTATGGCTGAAATACGTTGTGAGTAAAATATGACATATACGTGATAGAGCTCTTCTGTTTGCACCAAATTTGGACGTAATTAGACCGAAACTTGAGAATTTATGGCCAAAAAACTTTGAACTGTACAACCGAACTTTCCCGAAATCAAAGCAGTTCTCTTTCACGCTCAGGTCAACGAAGGTATATATAAAGAGAAAAAATACTCCTTCTAGTGAGTTAAATATAACTTATTAGGGTAAAATGTGATATTAACGAGATATTTATCCCTGAGTTGATTCATATGCATCAAATTTGGACTAAATTGGACGAACGGTTGAGAAATTATGGCCTGACAATTCTGGAGATAAAGCTCCCCCTAGTGTCAGAAATATAAAACCAAACTTTCCCCACCATCACTCCAGTTCTTCCTCACACTAAGTTCTACGTGGGTGTTAAATCTTAAAATGGGGACGTAGTGGGGAATGAATGTGGCCGTTTATACCGACTGTATATTTGTTTGTTCCTTTCAGATGCTTTTCATATATCGGGAGAATTGAACCCGATGGACAGGATCTCTCCATCGGAAGATTCTGCGACAAGATCGGCACCGTTGAACACCATCTGCTCCACGCTCTTGGCTTCTACCACGAAAACAACAGATATGACAGAGATGATTACGTGACCATTGTCTTCGAAAACCTCCTACCAGGTTTTATTTCAGTCTGTTCTCATAGTGACTCATTAATTAAATCCAACATTCTACGACTAACTCAACCTATTTCTGTGAAGTCAGCAACATGTTCTAGGATAAGAGCCCATCCTGAGTCAACAATGAAAACTCATGCAGTCAACAATTAGTTTATGAGCTCGCTAATAAAACAGGACTGATGTGTTTGTGTCGATTCATTCATTCAGTCTTAAATCTAAAACACAGTTGGACGTTGGGTTTGGAGGTCATTAACGAGAAACTTCGTTTTCCACTAATATCTCCCCCTAATGGTTGAATAATGAACAAACAAAACAGATCCTGTGTAGATTCATACGAGCCATTTGGACATAATTGGACATATGGCTGGGAAGTTGCTGTGTTTTTTTGGGGGGGCCTTTCCCCCCAGAAAGCCGATCTAGCGAGTGAAGTATGAACAATTTCAGTAAAATAAGACAAATACAAGTTAGAGGTGGTTCATATGAGCTAAATTTGGCTAAATGGGACCAACAGTTAGAAGTTATGCAGACAAATTCCATAACGAGACACTTGCTCTCCCTAGTTGCGTAAGTATCCAACCGACCTTTTTGGAAAATCCGTCCAGTTCTTTCTCACACTAAGGACTCTGGGGTTATGAAACCTTTAAATGATCACTTAAACAGTTTTTGAGTTATCGCGTTAACATGAAGGCGTTAACGTGTGTAACGCTTACGATTCCATAATATTCCCTAGCATCTAAGCTGCTTTTGATGTTTGTAATACATTAAATGCCACAACTGATCACTTCTTTCATACGTGTCCAGGTTATGAGAATAATTTTGAGAAGGTTGGCAGAAACGTGAGTACCACCAACGGAGTCCCGTACGACTACTATTCAGTGATGCACTACAGTCCATACGCATTCGCCAATGGCAGCGAACCAACAATCATCACCAGAGATCCAAGTTTCCAGGATGTTATCGGTCAAAGACTTGAGATGAGTGACAGCGACGTTCTGGAGCTGAACCTTCAGTACAGATGCAGTAAGTGCTGCGGTTGTGGGTGCTAAGGCTTTACGGTTTCGATTGTGAGGTTAGGTGTTGAACCCAATTGTCTAAGCAGCAGTGTTGGTTCGGCTGGTAACGGAGGCCAAACCCACAATATACGGTTTATCGGGAGGAAGTAATGGTTATAAGACAGGGTTGGCTGTAGGTACACCCGGATTAATAGATAAGATTTTACTAGTCAGCTGAGAACTAGTACATTCTTGTTCCTGTTGGTGAGATAACAACCGGGAACAAATGTTTATTTACTCCTAGTGAGGAAATGTTCTGGGTTAGTAAACGCCCCAAGTCTAAAATCTATAAGAACTAGTGATTACATGGTTACTTACACCAGCTATAATCCACCACACACATCGACAACTGAGAGTCCTCAATCTTCTCATATCATCTCCACAGGCTCTACCGTAGCATTTCAGATGTACTGTGGATTTACCAATGGAACCATGTGTGGAATGAACAGCTGTCCCAGTGGCGGCGTTCTCTGGGAAATGGTAACAAATGCTTCGAGCGGTCCTTCATCTGACCACACCGATCTACCCAGTGGCAGTGGTAACTTTTCAGCTGGTAAGCCTTCAACGGTCATTTAGCAGTTGTACAATATGAAGTTACAGCAGCTGGCGATTAAAACAATGATTTTGAACAATATGTCAGATATGAAGATATGAAGTAAGGGCCATAGAAGAAGAAAACACAAAGACAGAAGACTGGCTTCCAAATTTGAGTCTAGAAGATTGACTTAACTAGCGTCCATATTGACGCTAGCGTTTGGCAAATTCGTACGGCCAACTGAAAAGAGTAAAAACAAAATGTACTGTTTTAGTTCTCAACAAGGAGGAAGGGTGATGAACACTCGTGCAAAACTTAAGAGATTTTATGCACAGTAAATTCCACAGTAAGTCAATTCCATTGTTAGATTCGTATCATGTATATATAAAATGTTCAATTGTCTGTATTAAAGG
>VRLP01010227.1:0-10272 GCA_009660295.1 Lophius piscatorius
ATATAAAACCAGTATAACTCCTCCCACCGCTGAAACATCAAACACTCATATAAAACCAGTATAACTCCTCCCACCGCTGAAACATCAAACACTAATATAAAACCAGTATAACTCCTCCCACCGCTGAAACATCAAACACTAATATAAAACCAGTATAACTCCTCCCACCGCTGAAACATCAAACACTAATATAAACCCAGTATAACTCCTCCCACCGCTGAAACATCACACACTCATATATACTCCTCCCAGAATATTTAAGTATATACATAAATATATACATAATAACTTTTATGATCTGGTGTAAAAATACTCTGATTACCTGCTGCTGTTCTTCAACACTGGTTTGTTTTTACTCCTGACACACTTTACTTGTTACTCACATTTAATCGTCTCAGGATGAATTGATTGCACGAGTTCACTTGAACCACAGACGCACGTTTTCTTTTGTTGCTGTAATCTTGGAGCGATCTCTGGCACAAAGACTACAAAAGTTGATCTCATCGTTTTCCTACCGTAAATAAACTTGTAGGAGATAACCGTTATCTAATAGTAGCTAAAGGATAACTACTTAAGTTTATTTATTTGAGTAGTTCATTTTGTTTTCTTTTCTTAAATATTTAGTTTTATAAAAACAAATAAAAAAATCATAAAATTTTTAAAAATTGATTTTTTTTTTAAATCCTCCTGTTTTTAAGGTTACATTTTTCTTTCAGTTGCTGAAATTGTCTCAGTGGTCAGATTGGACATGCAGCCGATTGGACATTCCAGCGTTGAGCATGACGTCACAGGAAAATGGCCGCAGTGTGAACAGGCGCCGTGACCTTACACCCATAAACAAAGTGTTTTGTGTTATTATTTGGTTTTTCTGGTTGAGGTGTGAATGATTTTGGATTGAATGAGTGGAACTCTGTGGACACTTGTGATCAGACAGATGTGAGACAGAGGAGGAATGAGGTGTAGAAACAATGAAACGGAAACATACGCTGGCTTTGTCACGGATCTCTATGTCATCCAGAGACGACGGCTCTGTGGAGGAATGCTCTTGCTGCTCTTGGCAATTTATGACCTTAATGTTGGTTTTCTCATGCATTTGTCTCTCGTAATCCCGCACGTCATCCAAAGTCATATCTGGAAGAAGGGGGTGGGGGGTGGAGGGGTGGAACGAGGATTGCAATGTTGGTCACATTTCCTATAATGGAACTCCGGTTGACGGAGGAATCAGGAAGGACAGGGTGGGGTTACGTGCAGAAGGCGCATTCCTGAGGTTAGTACGGCGTGTTTTTAAAGGCCGATGAGCTGTAAGTGTTCAGAGTTTAGAGCGGGAAGCTAAAGACATCAAAGGAGGAACGGAGAAACAGATAAAATTTAGTTCAAAGACGCTTCAACTTTAGGGGAAAACAGCAACAATCCACACACACACAAAAGAAAAGAGGAGGGAAGGTTTGATCAGGAGGAAAGACGTCATCGGTCCACAGGTGAGAAGATGTTGGCGGCATTTCAAGTGTGCGAGCAGAGGTTCAAAGGTCAGCGGTCACACGGAGGAGAGGAATGCGTTCTGTCCCAAAGATAATGGGCAGCTTGTCGTTAAAGCTCGCGGCCCAGAGGGAGAAAATGCGTTGCAGCCACTGACGGATACTTCAGGGACCTCTCGCAAAAAAGAGCTCTGATTTTTTCAGTAGGAGCGACACTCTGAGGTGCATTCACTGGTTGAGTCTTTAATGTGGCTTTAACGAGGAAAAACAATGTTGCAACGCTAACCCGAGGACGGCGTCTACCGATGACTCGACAAACCCATCAGCCGTAAGATTACAACCCCCGAAGGTCATCATCACAATAAGATTTTGTGGTTACAGTAAGAAATTAAATGTGATGTGTTGGAAAAATAAACATGGACGAGCTTCAGGATCCGAGAAGTTTTGGAAAAGGCCAAATTGTAATGGTGAGACAACTGGGTCAGTGGACCTCCAAAACTACCAGACTGGTAGGGTTCCCAGTAGGACGACCACATTTATAACCCCAAAAATGAAGATGCTAGCAATACGAACAAAACCTCATATTACATTTTATTTCACCAAAGTTCTATTGTATAGATATTGTGACGATATTGTGGCCAGGGGCGAAAATCTAATTCCAGTGTAGGGGGATGGGGGGGCAAAAAGAAGGGAAACGTCTTTTAGCGTAAAGATTTTTCACAATTCCGTCTCTAACGCCGATTTGATGTTGCCACGAAAACATCCACAAATGGCTTTTACAAAGAAAAGAGAACTACATTTGAAAAGATTCCATTTGAACGCATCTTGATGAAAGATGACGTTACAATTCTGCTTTGCCTAAATAGACATTGAAGGCATCATGCAGTTTGTCTCAATGCGACGTGCTGCTGACAGCTACGTTAGCCACGTTAGCGCTGCTGCCGACGTCAGCAGTAAACATTTGTTTGATTTGATTTTAACACTTTAGTATCACTGAGTCGCTAGTCCCATTTATAAAATAAGAATAAAAATAACCCGCTGCGCCGCATGATCTCAAAAGGAGAGAGAGACAAATGAACGTCCGAGTCAAGGCTGCGTCGGTGGACATTCAGAATCTGGACTATCCGGCCTAGTGGACAGTCCAGATTCTAAATGTCCACCTGAACAAACTTGTGCAGGATGTTTGGACCTTCCATGTTTCTAACTCGCATGAGGAAGACGGATGCTGTGGAGACGGAAACACATCCATCATCATTCGGTGAGAGTGAGTAGTTGACGACTGAAAGGTGGGAACATGCAAACAGCTGTAAACGGAGTGTGTAGACGGTAAACCTACCGATCCACTCATCCACCCAGGCGAAGGCCTGTCTGTGTCCGAGCAGCAGGACGTCCCGGATCACCTGTGACCCAACACAGCAACAAAGACACTGAACATCTTTTCATCTTTTCATCGTTCCGTTTCATTTTCTTTAAAAGCAAATAATCAAGATTTATTCGACTGAATTCAATAAAGGAGACTCAATTAGAATTCCAGCTAATTGGCAACGGTACTTGTCCACCGGTCAGGGTTCGAGCCCCCGACGTGAAACCGCGTTCGTCCTTGAACCTTTGACCCTGAAACCTCATTTCCCCCCAGGCTGAATCCAGTGTGAGATGGTTTCGATGTGGATCTGGGTATGGACTGGATCACTATTTAACCGTCAATGATATTGTGACAGAGGAACAATTTGTCCCGGACTGCAAGGATATGTCCCCGAAAATTCCCCAATCTCCTGCGTTGTACAAGCAATGCCCCTGATTGAACTCTGAAATTTGTTATGTGAATTTCCGCACGGTTTTCAGTAAAAAACTCCTCCAAGTGATACAAATATGAACTCTTAGATTCAAATATGACATTTACCAGATAGATGATCTCCAGTCGATTGATACGAAGTCAATTTGGACAAAAATTGGACCAAATGTTGATACCGAACCGGTACGTTTGTTTTCTCGGTGGTCGTATGTCGACGTTGAACCCGGTTTAAAAAAAATGCTTCATTCCAGGAGATAAACATTGAGGTCACTGTGAATATGGGCCGGTTACTGGTCACAGCATCGACAGCATCCTGGTTCTGGAGAGTCACTGAAGTTATCTGACAGTGGAGGAATATGGCACTGAAGGCCCGGTTGGAAAAACCCACGGCCCGCCACCGAAAAAGAGGATGGATTTAAAGCGGTATTACTATAAAGACTAGAGGGTCCATCATTCCTCTTACCTTGTGGATGAACTGCTCCACACGGGTCTGCAGACCCCACACCTCAAACTTGACGGTCACTAGTTTGTAGGAACACATGATGGGATCCTGAGTGTCCCTCCAGCCCTCCTGAAGAACTCCGCGTGACGTCTTGTCCGACTTGAAATACCTTAAATCCTGGGGGGGGGACACACACACATTCTTCAACAATCAGCCCAGAACTTCAGACGTCACCGTTTCAGAGACGTACATGAGAGGCAAACATCAGATGTGTGATTGGATTCCAACCCCTCTGGTCCTCAGAGAGGTTCTATCCAGACCCATCAGAGCGGAGGCACTGGGTTATTAAAAAAGATTTAAGAAGACAATCAGGAGCTTCTGCCTGAGGGAGCAGAGATCTCATGACCCCGAAGTTTGTATGAAGGCGATTGTCTGGGCTTCAGGAAGAAATTGAATACATTATAATCGTGACGGCGGCCCGTATTTTGTTACTGGCGCCGTGAAGAGTCTCATCGGAACCACAGAAGAAAGTCCATATGAAATAAATATACTTACAATCTGAGGTATATTCACAATTTATTCTCTTTTATTTACAAATTTCATAAACGTCTGAACAAACCAAGGGAACAGAAAAGTGTGAAATTACAGATAAAATTCAAAATAGATCAGCGTCATTCATTTGATGTCTCCCTCTTCACCGGCAGAGATTCACGGAATCATTTCTAGTAAAAAGGTTTTATTCACCAACAGCCAGAAAACTGTTTAACAAGTTAAATCTAAAATCTGTCTGTTTTTAATTAACTATTTTCTTTTGTCACAATAAAACAGTAAAATTAGACAGTTGCTCCTCGTGTCTCTTCCTGCAGCCAGGAGCAGCTGCTCCTCAGGAAACAGTCGGACACATGAACAGCTTCCTGTGTTTTCTTATTTTTAAACGTGTCAGAACGCATAATTAAAACATGCGTTCTATTTATCAATACACTCGTACGATTTACCAACATGTTTATGATTAAGATTTTTATTCCCATCCTAATCCCCTCAGCATCTCTTCAAAGGATTAACCTATAGTTGCGCAGTGCATTCTGGGATTTTTAGTTTCTGTGCTTTATACCAGCGGCCCAGGTATTATAGAATTCTGATATTTTCCTGCGGTCCCGATATGATTGTTGTGCGGGCCTCGAGTTTGTTTGACTGACACACACACTCTCTCACACACACACACACACACGAGCTCACCTCAGAGTCTTTGTAGTAGCGCTCGGGGATCTCATCGTAGGCGATGTCGATGAAACACACCTCCCTCTCCTGCTCTTTCAGCTCGCTGTCAAAGATCTGAGACCAGAACAGAGAGCTGTGTCAGCACTTCCTGCAGCCCCCGCCTCAAAGACCACACACACAAACATTACTTCATGCTTTTAGTACTTTTTTTAATTTTAGACATAATTCACATTGTTTTTAATGCTCGAGATATTTATCCTCCGTCAACACGCTGTACTGACTCACCCAACCAGTGGGCGGAGCTCTAACCCACAGCAAACTTTACTTACTGTTTCATTGGTTGAGAGCTGAATAGAAAATGTGGATGGAACCTTCTTGTTCTCGGTTGAGCTTCTCTGGAACGTTGTGTCTCTCCATCCAAACAGATATGCGGCGTATCTGTCGACTAGTGGCCCTGATATTATCTCACGAGTATTTATAGCAGCCCAGTGGACCCGGTCCAAAGACCAGAGAAACGGGGGCGGGGCGTCGTCAGGAAGGGCCTCCGGCGTAAAACGTTTGTGCCACATTAATATGCAAAACCCGAAACTAAGTCCAAACCGGATCGGTGATTGCTACCGTTAGTCAGCAGGGTACCGGCTGGTCACCTGGAAACAGGTGACCTGCTTTGTGTGTCTGTGTGCGTATCAGCATGTGGGTGTGTATGTCAGCATGTGTGTGTGTGTGTCAGTATGTGTCTCAGCATGTGTGTGTTTGTGTGCTTGTGTGTGTGTCAGCATGTGGGTGTGTGTCAGCGTGTGTGTGTTTGTGTATGTCAGCATGTGTGTGTGTCAGCATGTGTGTGTGTGATTGTGTGAGTCAGCATGTGTGTGTTTGTGTCAGCATGAGTGTGTGTGTGCGGGTGTTTGTCAGCATGAGTGTGTGTGTGTGTCAGCATGAGTGTGTGTGTGCGGGTGTTTGTCAGCATGAGTGTGTGTGTGTGCGCGGGTGTTTGTCAGCATGAGTGTGTGTGTGTGTGCGGGTGTTTGTCAGCATGAGTGTGTGTGTGCGGGTGTTTGTCAGCATGAGTGTGTGTGTGCGGGTGTTTGTCAGCATGAGTGTGTGTGTGTTTGTCCCAAACTGGACGGTACGGTTCTGCCTGTCCTGTAACATTACTTTCTTCTCTAACGGTACATGACGTCTACACAGCCATGAATCTTCCCTCACTTGCACAATTCCTTTCTTCCTTCCTCTTCCTCCAAATCTTTTTCCAGCTGTCGTCACAGGATGCCGTCAGAATCCACAGGACCCTGAATCAGCCCAGTTTCCAGTTCCAAATCAAACATGACGGGCCCATCTTCCAGAGAGCCCTGGTGGGGGTCACATGACCCCCTCACACGCACAGAATTAACGGACGTCTGCTGCAGGATCAAACTGCATGTCTGTTTGGGTTTTTAAATGTTTAGCAGTCATGAAATAAACCATCAATAAAAATGCAGACAGATTTAAAAAAAGAAGTGAAGAAAGAATCGGACCGGATCAGCACACGGCTGGATTCAGTGGTTGGAGGGTTAAACAACGTCATGAAACGTGCAGAGTGAAGGCCACGGTGACGATGATGAAGACGATGATGTGCTGCTCTCATGTTTCTGCTGACATCCAAACACACATTTATGCAACAGAACCTTTTGCAGACAGATGGACTTCAGATTTGAAGGAGATTTTGTCATCAGTCGTCTTGTCTTCAGAACCAAACAACCAAAGATGGTGGATCCACACATTTAATGGACTCGGACCATCTGCCCGGTTTTGACTCTTTACGGAGAGTTTTGGCTCCTACGTGACTTTTTCATGGCAATGTGAACAGAACCAGCAACATGGAATCGGATCTGTTCCAGTTCCCATTTGAGCCACTTCCAAATTCCTGATATGGAAGTTTAGTGATCCTGGATCAGACACAGGTCGTATCAGATTCATGAGAGATGGACTTCCTCTTCCCTCGACATTCGTCACGAAGCTGCGCCGACGGGAGTCACATTTGACTTGAAAACGTCACTATAAACACAACAAACACTATAAACGTCACTGTAAACACTATAAACACAACAAACACTATAAACGTCACTGTAAACACTATAAACACAACAAACACTACAAACGTCACTATAAACACTATAAACACAACAAACACTACAAACATCACTGTAAACACTATAAACACAACAAACACTACAAACGTCACTGTAAACACTATAAACACAACAAACACTACAAACGTCACTGTAAACACTATAAACACAACAAACACTACAAACGTCACTGTAAACACTATAAACACAACAAACACTACAAACGTCACTGTAAACACTAAACGTCACTGTAAACACTATTAACGTCACTATAAACACTACAAACACTATAAACGTCACTGTAAACACTATAAACGTCACTGTAAACACTAAACGTTACAATAAACAACACTATTAACGTCACTAAAAACACAACAAACACTATAAACGTCACAACAAACACTATAAACATCTCGGTAAACGTCACAATAAACACTAAGAACACTATAAACGTCACAATAAACACAAACACTGTAAACACTATTAACGTCACTATAAACACAACCAACACTATAAACGTCACAATAAACACTACGAACACTATAAACGTCACTGTAAACACTAAACGTCACTGTAAACACTATAAACGTCACAATAAACACAAACACTGTAAACACTATTAACGTCACTATAAACACAACCAACACTATAAACGTCACTGTAAACACCATAAACGTCACTGTAAACACCATAAACGTCACAATAAACAACCCTATTAACGTCACTATAAACACAACAAACGTCACTGTAAACACTAAACACGTCACTATAAACACAACAAACGTCACTGTAAACACTATAAACGTCACAACAAACACTATAAACATCTCGGTAAACGTCACTGTAAACACTATAAACGTCACAATAAACACAAACACTGGTAACACTATTAACGTCACTATAAACACAACCAACACTAAACGTCACTGTAAACACTATAAACGTCACTATGAACACTATAAACGTCACTGTAAACACTATAAACGTCACTGTAAACACTATAAACGTCACTGTAAACACTATAAACGTCACTGTAAACACTATAAATGTCACTGTAAACAGAAAACAATAAACATCGTTATAAACACAACAAACACTATAAACCCCACTAAAAACACAACATTATAAACGTCACTATAAACTCCATAAAAGTCTCTACAAAAACTATAAACTTCTTTATAAACATCCCTATAAACAATATAAGCATCCCTATAAAGGTAACTATAAACAATATAAAAGTAACTATAAACAATATAAAAGTAACTATAAACGCTTTTACCATAAACAAGTGCCTTCAAACTAACTTCAGTGGCGTCCATGTTGCTTCCGTGTTGACGGCGTGTTGCGTGTGAATCTTTGCGATTGTTCTTTTGAAGGGTCAGTTTAGTGACCCCTTCACACTGGCGTCTGATATAAGACACATTTCCAGAAATATGAGCTGCTACACAAAAGATCCGACACAAGAAAAAAATCTGACAAGAGCATTAAACCTGAGAGACGCCGCAGAGAATCATCTCAGAAAAGACCGGAGACGTTCCTACTCCACGTATTCTCTGTGTCACATGTGAAGACAAGAAACTGGACCTGCTGGTCCACCACCATATCTTTCTGTGACACCCCACCAAACTGCCCCCCCCCGTTCATCCCGCAACGACATCATCGTGTTTGATGACTAGTAAAAAATGAGTGGAATGAAATATAGGCGGCAGAAGCGAGTCGGCCAACAGCCCAAATGGAATCAACCATCCATCAAAGGGAGAAGTTTTTGGCCGGGTCCGAGGGAACGCTGAGATATTCCATATCTGGCATTATGAGATCGCACAGAAGGGACCAAGAGATGCCAAACGGGTCTGGATGGTTTTACTTTTGTAGACGTGAGAGAAGTACTGAATGTTTTCCACAGGTCTGCTGTGGATCAATTTCTGATTTATTTTGCCGTGGAAATGTCTTCTTGAGTGGAACAGCCGCCGCAAACATTCTAGTGTTTCTTAAGAATGTCTTCCTGCTTCCTTGTTCCCTCCAGAACATTTCACTTTGTTTGACCTATGACCTTTAAAACGAGTTCCATTATGGCGCTTGTTCTTTTTTTCTTTTTCTTTTTTTCTTCTGATCTGAAGATTTTACAGAGTTAATACAGTTTAAACATCTTGAAGTCTTCTACTAAATTAGACGTTGTTTTTTTTTTTTACATTTTAACAGTTTATCATATCTAAATTACTTTAAAGTACCGGGATGAAAATGGATTTCTGTGTTGGCCTGTGCACCAGTTTTTGTTTTTTTGGCTCCTTTTGCTCCAAAAGGAAAAATGAACTGAATTTCTGAAACAAATGTGTGGAATACCGTCACCAGCACTGGAAAAGGAAGTGCAGCATTCACATCTGTAGTAACGATTTTTGGGTGGGTCAAACCCCGAGATCAGTATTGGGTTTAATGCCAACCCAGAACACACGGGTCCAAATCCTTCTTCAGAAGTAATTTAATGCTTTTTGTTGTAAGTACTTACAAATGTTACATGTTCGAACAAAACAAACATCAGCTGTTATACACACACACACACACACACACACACACACACACAGAGAGAGGGTGTACTCACGTTGTCGTTGCAGCCTTTGTTGTCCTCGTATTTCGTCTCTATGTGGATGGAGAACTTGGGCAGGAACGAGCACTGAGCACAAAGACACACATGTTAGTGTCATTGTTGTCATTGTTGTTGTTCTGCCTTTGAGAGGGTAAACAGGTTAGGTAAACACTTTGTCCTGGAGAGTTTGACATTCGGCTGTCAAAAACAGTAGATGCAGGCCGTCAGTATTTCTCCCGTCATAACTCAATCTGTGACTCTTATTTGTAAATATTCTTGGGTGTGTTTGGGTTTACAAACAGCATCATTGATAAACAGAGATCCTCTCAAAGACGCATTGTCTTATCGCCGCTCTCTGACGCAGCTCGACTCATGATTCTGACATTTCTCATCCCGTGTGACCGACACAGTATACCAGCTCAATGCAACGCATGTGTCTGAGAAATACATCAGCAGGTTAACGTTTCATGTGTAGAGGTTTAGTCAGAGGTCACGTGTGTGTGTGTGTGTATGTATGTATGTATGTATGTATGTATGTATGTATGTATGTATGTATGTATGTATGTATGTATGTATGTATGTATGTATGTATGTATGTATGTATGTATGTGTGTGTGTGTGTGTGTGTGTGTGTGTGTGTGTGTGTGTGTGTGTGT
>VRLP01010228.1:0-10263 GCA_009660295.1 Lophius piscatorius
CACACACACACACACACACACACACACACACACACACACACACACACACACACACACACACACACACACACACACACACACACACACACACACACACACTCACATCCACACACACACACTCACACACACACACTTATAAACACACGCCCACACGCACACACGCTCACACACACACACACACACACCCACACACGCTCACACACACACACTCACACCCACACACTCTCACACACACACACACTTATAAACACACACACACACCCACACACGCTCACACACACACACCCACACACACACACGCTCACACACACACACTTATACACACACACCCACACACACACACGCTCACACACACACACACACACACGTATAAACACACACTCACACACATGTAAACACACACACACACACTCAGATGAAGGCAGCTTTCATGAGGGCCGTCGTAGACAGAACTAAACCTTCTATCTACATTTATAACCAGGTTTCTGCCTCTACATCTACATCTGTATGATTCCAACTAATAACTCTCTTTAATGTCAGAGCCAAGAGCAGAGAGATTTATTCACAGATTTTATTCTTATTCCCTATCTGTGATCAATGTGAACTCCACATGATCCACATGATCCACATGATCCACATGAGACACGTGGAGAATGTCAAACTGAATCTCACCACGTCCACGGGGCTTCCGTCTCTCCGGCTGACGCTTTGTTCCTGTTATGTGAGCGACGTAACGACATGCGGGAGCTAATTAGTGGAATTCACTCACCTGTAGGAGGAATAAACGCAGGAATGAAACTCACTAGGGTTTAAAATATAACAGTTTAAAATATCACTCAACCAAATTGGTTCCCTCAGCGGAATTTGATGATGAAGGTATATAACGTCTCATATAAACAAATGAATTGATAAAAAATATATATATACATATTCAAAAGTAATAAAAGAGAGATGAAGCGCTGTGATGAACCTGAAGAGAATCATGGAACAAATTAATTTAACTCTGAGGCTTTTGTTTAAACATGACTGCAGGTGAAGCTTTGAATCTCTCTCTCTCCCTCTCTCTCTCTCTCTCTCTCTCGATCTCGCTCTCTCTCTCTCTCCCTCTCCCTCTCTCTCTCTCTCTCTCTCTCTCTCTCCCTCTCTCTCTCTCGATCTCGCTCTCTCTCTCTCTCCCTCTCTCTCTCTCCCTCTCTCTTTCTCTCTCTCTCCCCCTCTTTCTCTCTCTCTCCCTCTCTCTCGCTCTCTCTCGCTCTCTCTCGCTCTCTCTCGCTCCTTCCCTCTCTCTCTCTCTCTCTCGCCCCCTCTTTCTCTCTCTCTCCCGGGTCATCAAACAGGAAGTACATGGACCAAACACGTACTAATATTCTATTTACTGTTTCCAATTCAAGTAAAGTGTATTTTGAAAATATTTTTAAAAATAAAACACCTAAAAACCAAAAAAAAAAAAGTTTTTATTTTTAATTTGCCCTTTAGGTAAATCCCAGAAATAAATCTGGGATATTATTGAATCGTCATCACTGGCGGCGCCGTAACAGATCCTTCATGTTTACGCAATATCTCAAAAACGATTTAACGTAATTTTTTACCCACATAGGCCTTAGTGCAAGGAAGAACTGGATTGATTTGGGGAAATGTCGGTCGCTTATTTCCGAGGGAGGAGCTTAGATCAGGAGGAGTTTTATCTCCGAGAGGTGGTCCGATCTAATGAAGAATTTTACGAGATTCATCTTTTATACATAATGTTTTACTTAATAGTTCATATTTTAATCAATAACGGGAGCTTTTTTTATTTTTACACAAAAAAAAAAAATACTGTGGGCAGAACTTCCATGTAATTCAAAGTATTTTATTCATTGAATGGAGTTATTTTTGTATTTTTTCCTTTTTTCTTTATGAAGAAAAATGTTGTTTTTCGGGGGGGAGGGGGAGGAGTCAGGAACAAACTCAGGCTTTGCCGGAGAAAACCTGCCAGCAGGTAAGGTCAGGTTTCGTAGAGTAAAGTTACCATGGTAACCGACTCATCACAAGTTTAACACGGCCCACTCGAAGCGTTCCGGACCCCCCACTGGGTTTGGTTTGGTTTCAATAGAGAATAACTAAAAAGGTCCATATGTCTGGTTTCTAAACACTAAATAGAATCAAACGTATATTTTTGTTGATTCATTCATTGATCACCATGTTTTTTAAACAGATCCAGTCCAGACAAGTTCTGCAGTCCTGCTGGTTTTGCAGCAGGTAAATCGATGAAAGGCAGAAGCCTTGATCTCGACAACTTTCTGTTTGCTTCCAGACGGAGAAGAAACATCAGATATGTGACAGGAGGTCAAACAGGACCCCCAGAAGCTCGAGGTTTTGATCTCTGCTCTAAACTCAACTCTGCCGATCGA
This sequence comes from Lophius piscatorius, assembly GCA_009660295.1. Classification (NCBI taxonomy): domain Eukaryota; kingdom Metazoa; phylum Chordata; class Actinopteri; order Lophiiformes; family Lophiidae; genus Lophius; species Lophius piscatorius. The sequence goes on from VRLP01010228.1 coordinate 2,391, forward strand.
ATATTAACATCGATCGGCGGCTGAGCTGCAGAAAAACATCAAATCAGAAAGACGCCAACAGAAACGGATTTCATCACAAACACTTTCATCTGCCTGCCATGACATCAGGGGTGGATCCCCGAAAAGCCCCCAATCCCCTGTGTTGTACAAGCAAACCCCCTGATTGAAATTCGAACAGAACTTTATCGTGATGTTTTTTTAGTAAAACGTTTTTTAAAAGGCTCCCCCCAGTGAGTAAAATAGGTAACTTTAGATTAATATATGATATAAACAAGCTGGATCTCCTTGAGTCGATTGTTATGCACCAAATTTGGACTAAATCGGACCGACTGTTCGGGAGTTATGTCCGAAAAACGTGTTTTTAGTCAAATAAAGAAATTCAAAAAATCTCCCCCTAATGGGTAAATTATGAGAACAAAACCGAGGAGGAGGTCCAACTTTAAGCGATTTTCCACAAACGTAGAAATTTGTGTCCGATATCCCGCCAAAATGGATCCAACCTCCGTCATTTTAGTTTCTCATATTTGGTATTACCTCTAAATAAAAATTACCTTTTTTTTCTTTCTAACTTTTTGGACTCAATCTTGTTTTGAGAACGACTGGAGTTTTTGTTTTTTTGTCGCTGATCAGATTCTGGACCCGATACCATCCTGCAGGTTGTCTTTGTCTGGAGAGGTGGAGGTATGTGTGACCTTTGACCTGCCTCGGCTGGATTTTGGGTCTGCGGGCTTAGGTTTACAAGCATCCGTTTTTTTGCAGTCAGAGTAAAACATAAAAAAATAGATTACTGAAGTGAAAAGTACATTAAGACATAGTTAAAAACAAATGTAAAGCATTAATGACGATTAAAAAATGGGATTTTTATGCACCTAATTTACATAAACGGTAGAGAAATTATGGTCTGAAAACCTTTGGAGGTAAATTTCCCTCTAGTGTCGGAAAATATTCAACCGATTAAATATATTCAATCTCTTTTTAATTTCATTTCATTCTCCCACTCTGAACGTTCTACCGTACCTGTGGTCAAGGTGGGAAATACTTTTATCTTTATGTTCTGTAGATTCTGCCTCAACAAAGATACCTTAGATAAAAAAAAAAAGAAAGAAGAAGACGAGGACATTTCCATTTCAACCAGAGACGACCAGATGTCGAGAAGATGAATCATTGATAAGAAGAGCAGAGGTGAGATGAAGAGTCTATCAGAGTCTTCGGGGGAGTTTGTGATTGAAGGGTCTCTGCTAGGATAGGATATTCCACATATCCCCCCTCTGGAGTCTGGATACTGGTGGTGGTGGCTGAGGACTCGGCTGAGGCTGATGAATGATGAAACAGTCTTTCTGACGGAACTTTCGCTAGATCTCCATTATGGAGGATAATAATAATAATAATAATAATAATAATAATAATAATAATAATAATAATAATAATAAAGGAGGGAGTGGATGATGTCATCACTGAATCTCCATCCTGTTAAGGAACGTCTTCACTCTGCAGACGTCTGCTTTTTAAGACTCATCACTTTTTTTAAACTGCGTACAAACTCCTTAAATGATGTCAAAACTCCTCCCCGCCACGACCTTAGAGTCACGGCTCGCCGTCTGACCCCTGAGGCAAAGCTGAGGGGAAAAGACACCGACCCCGGCGCTACAGTCGGGGGGTAGAGGCTAGAATCGGCTCTCCCCGCTCTAGTTGCTAACGGCGACTACAGATTTAGCTGAAGGTCAAGACTCGCTCATTAAAACGGAGCGGAGGAAAAGATGGCGGCGATGCTGTCAGAGTCCCACTGGGAGAAGCATCTTAATGATAAAAACAAATAAAAGGAAGTGTCCTTTTTCCTGCACTTTCCCTTTTTTTCTTACCCTTAGCCTTCTTTAGCTTCCAATTATGTCTCCAGCTCTGACGCAGGATGTTCTGAGCAGACAGTGGACTTTAACATGTTCATTTCACGGCGATACCAGAACAAGAATGGTTGTTCAGCGGATGAGAGTCGTTTTAATTACATCCCTGAAAACAATCTGGAATATTATGGAATCGTCGTCGCCATAGGTCCTTGGTGTTAACGCCATAACTCAAAATCTGTTTCATGGATAATTTTCAGACTATATATCAACAAAGACCTCAGAGTGAGGAAGAACTGGAGCGATTTCAGGAAAGGTAAGATGTATGGATCATTAATTAATAACTCGAGGAGATCTAACTTATAAATATAATATTTATACCCCCGAAAAGTCGGGGATATTATGGAATCGTCATTGCGTCCGCTGCCGCAGGTCCTTCGCGTTAACGCGATAACTCGAAAATCATTTTCATATTGCGAACTCACACAGACCTTGGTGTGAGGAACAACTGGGTTGATTTTAGGAAAGATTGGTTGTGAAACTAATTTGACATCAGGATCTCCAGCGTCTTTAATATTAGTTTTAGTAACAACTCGCAAAACTGATTTTCAAAAATAACGAAACACTGCGAGAAAATATCTCATACGAAGAAATGAGAATTCATTCAAGATGTAACCGTGACAACAGGACAGTTCTTGATGCTACATCAATACTAACACAGTCCAGGTTCATAGAGTGAAACAGTCCAGGTTCATTCAGTGAAACAGTCCAGGTTCATTCAGTGAAACAGTCCAGGTTCATACAGTGAAACAGTCCAGGTTCATTCAGTGAAACAGTCCAGGTTCATTCAGTGAAACAGTCATTCTTAAACCAGGATTTCTTTCACTCCTTCGTTCTTCTCTGATTTATCGATCTGGTTTTTTGGTTTTTTCTCTTGCAGATCTGATTGATTCCAAACTGCAGTTTTCTCCGATCAGGGTTCCAGTGTTTGGAGTTCCCTCTGGAATGAGGTCTCCAGATGTTCTCTCTGCTCTCTGGCTCTCGAGGTGAGGTCCTCCTCGGAGGGTCCGGCAGCAGCTGAGGACGTTCCTCTCCTGGAACACGGCGGCTGAGCTTCTCCCCAGCGTACAGATTTGAGGGTCTTCAGACCACATCAGGCGTCTGCGCGAGGGATTTGATGCGGTGGAACTCGGCTGTCCGGAACTCATCTCAGCTCACGTCCCTCTCAGAAACATTCTGCCATCTGCTCCACTGCTTTTATCTCCAGAGCCCCCCCGCCGGCAGATTTTCATCTCATCCCCTCTGGATGGACGACTTCCTGCTTTCCTGCAGTTCAGACTTCTTCTCGCTTCTGTCTGCGTGTTTCTGCTGATATTCCTGTTTGACTGTGTTCAAGTAGAAGAAGTGACTCCTGGATTCTAAAAAAACAAAAAAAGAAGCCCCCTGGTGAGAAAAATATGAACTACAACATGATATATAGATATATACAAGATAGATCTCCTCAAGGTCATTAATAGTCACCGAATTTGGACTTAAACGGACAAATTGCTAGAAAGTTAAGGCCAAAAAACAGTTTTTGAAAAAAAGCTCCCCCTAGTGAGTAATTCGGGGTACAAGTTGATGTAATCTCTTTAAGTTCATCAAACACTTTTTTTTTTTTTACAGTGCATGATTAGACTCCAAAAGAATAAAAAAAGGGAAATTCCAGCTTTAGAATCTTTTTCGAAAAACATAAAAAATCATTTAAAATAAATGTATAAGTGTACAGACCTGACATTGTTTTATTTCTGCCGTGTTTTAAGTCAAATATTCTACACTGTAAAAAGAGAACTGTTGGTAAATTCAAAAAAAAAAAAAAGCATTTCCAGTCGTGACACAATTAAAACAAATATTTTCAACTCAAATTTTCGGCTCAATAATACTTAATTAAATTGAGTATGAAAACCCAGTGAAGACATTTCTTCTTCTTTTTTTTTACAGTGCAGGATTCTATCAGACACTAGGATCCTCTCTGACTCTGATGTCACTGAGAAGATTCAAACATGCATTCAAACGTTGTACAATCCAACTTCTGCAGCTCATAAATATCTCATCCTTTAGGATCCAACTTTTCTTCATCTCGCTGTGAAAATGTCAGCGCTTGATATTTCATTTTGCGCCGAGCGTCTTCGTCTCTCGTACGACGGCTGTTGGGAGACAGAGGGAGGACTCTTCTCCCGAGGAGCTGCTGAGACACCGAGACAGCCATCGTTGAAGTTTAAGTGTGTCACAGACATTTGAAGATGTTTTCTACATCCAGCGGAAAGAAAGATGAAAAGAAAAGATTTTCTCTGAGCGCGTTCCAGCCCGGCCCACTCGCTGTGACACGGATGATCCCAGTTTGTTTGTTGGAGGTCGCGCTCGCATTTTCTGTCCTGAAGACACAGAAGGAGGCGAAGACGAAAGCGCCGAAGCTTCTCCGTGAGGATTTCAGAGAAACAGGCAGAGATGAATCTTCAAACCACGATATTGTGGTCAACTGCTCCCTTGATTGACGCTTCACTAAGCCCCGCCCCCTCGCTGAATGCCTTTTCAAGCTGGTTTATTCCCTGCTTCCAATTTTCTCTCTCTCTATCCATGGTATAAATGAATCCATCTCTCCCTGAGCATTAAATAACACAGAGTACACACACAATATATAATACATGAATATATAAATGTATGCTAGCTCTTAATTATTTACCTGAAAACTCGAGGATGTTACGGAATCATCTTCACTGATCCTTCATGTTTAACGCGATAACTCAAAAACTACTTCATGGGTCATTTTCAGTTTTTATAACCACATAGACCTCAGTCTGAGGAAGAACTGGAGTCATTTTTGGAAATATCGGTTGTATATTTCCAACACTAGGGGGAGCTTAATCTACAAACACTTCTGAGCTTCTTTTCTTTTTTTACGAAAAAATAAATCACTTTTTTCCAGACAAAACTCAAAAGAATTTCATGCAAAATTTTTAAGTTTTCTATCCTCATAGAAGTTAGTGCGAAAAGTTATTTTTGAGAAAGTTCGATTGCACATGTCTGACACTAGGGGGCGCTTCATCTCAACTATTAAACTCTAAATTCTCAACTTTTAGTCTTATTTAATCCAAATCTGGTGCAAATGAATGAATGTATATATAATATTTTACTATTTATATCCGTTTATATTCATTTAAAGGTGCATTCTCTAATAAATATAGTGGTATCGGGTCGAAGAAAATGGGATTTAATATTTACAAGCAGGTTTTTATTAGTGTGTAATCAGCTGTTTTATGTCTCCAGAGGGGGCGTGTCCGATACCTACTGGGTGACATCATTCTGACCCTCGAAGGCCACCGTAGATTCGTGGATAGGGAGGGGTGAGCTGATGACGATATAATTCATAATCTCCTCAAAAAAACAAGAATTCTTTTCTCTTCTTCTTTTAATTTTTATTTCTGACTTGATTCATTTCTGCACGTTGTTTTTTTTTTCATTTAATTCCAGCTGGAATAAGAGGTCAACTCTTTGGCGTTTCAGGAGTTCATTCTCTCTCATTTCTCTTGAGCTCTCTTGAACATTATAACCTCCTTTCCTTGATTAGACTCCGCCCCCCCCCTGAATTAATGGATTTCTCCTCCGGGTCTGTTCCCGCCCTTTTCTCACAGTTTCTCCTCAACCTTTATTTAAATTTCAGACTTTCTCAGTTTAAGTTGAATCACGCTCCGCGCCTGACGGGCTGATGGAGCAGGAGTGGAGGAAGAGGTCGAGGAGGGGGCGGGGCATAGAGGCAGAACGTGGTAGCAGAGGATGAAGGTGTTTCCACTTACATTCGATTGTGTAAAAGGGGAATACGAGGAGAATGAGACTCCATTATGAATCCTGACAGCTTCTTATCTCTGCAGACTGGAATAAATATGTTTCCGACAAAAAGTAAAGCAGAGGAGGCGAAAAAAAGGGTCTGAGATAATTTAGACTATTAAACTTTTAAAATGACAAAAGTGTTTATCTGCTGCAGATTAACCAGCTGTTATTTTCTCCATCCCAGACGTGGATCCGGTACCCGAGCAGAATTGAGGAATATGTGCGACGTCAACGATTCCTGATGAAGTTTAAAATGGAGTTACGCTTCTACTCCAGTAGAAGTACCTAAAGTTCATTTTAACGGTTAACGGTTTTGTGGCGTTTAGCTCCAAATATTAAATCTAAATCTTATTATTATGTAATATCTTCATGTTAAATCTAAATCTGAATCTAAATGTTTTGCAAAATATGCAAATTTTTCCAATGACGTCAGCGGAAGTACCAAAATAAAAGAGCGATGAAGAAAAACACTTTTATACGCGGTTAAGACGCCGCCCCCTTTTGCAACAAGGTAGTTTTAAGAACACTAAGTGTACAGTGACATCACTACACCTTCTCCATCGTCTCTCTTCCTCCCCCTCCTCCTCCTCCTCCTCCTCCTCCTCGTCCTGGAGCACCGTGGGTTTTAGAATTGATTTTAAGCTTTCAGCGATCTTTTTTTTTTAATCACGCCTGGGTCCGGTTCCTGACTAATGCTGACCCAGTACAAGCCAGCCGAAGCCTTAGATCCTCAGGTGAGCCCTTCTGGTTCTGTTCCAAAGCCGAGGCTTCGATCTAAAGGTGTGTCTTTGCCATCAGGACCCTTTCAGCGCCAGAACCAGCTGCCTGTAGAGATCGCAGAATCAAGGGCCTCTTATTAAAATCCTTTCATAAAACTCAATTATGTGATCAAACATATTTATGTTTGAGGATTATTTCCTTTTAGGAGTTCAAGCCGGGGGATTACTTGTATGACGCAGGGGACCGGGGACTTTTCGGCGGATTCAGCCTCGCCGTGGGGGTCGACAGAGTCGGTCCGGTTTGATTTCTGCAGCTCATTTAGAGCGAGAGAGTGGCGAACCTCTGGAAACACAGGCTGTCAATTTGGGCTCTCTGTGAACCGTCTCATCTCTGCTCAACAGAACCAGACCCAGAACCGTCAGAGTGGACAGCAACAGCTGTCTCGTTTTCTTCAAGTGGTCAGACATGTTTCCAGTCGTGTGACCTTCATCTTCCACCGCCTAAATCATCCTTCAGGAAAAAAAACAACGAACTTCAGTCGGCGTATCCGGGCCGTCCGCCGGGCCCTGCAGTGCATTAAATGAAATCCAATTTGGAGTTGAAGAGTGGATCTGCCCGCTGCTCGTCAGGGTCGGGTCACACTCGCAGAACTTATTCCACCATGCTGGTTCCGTCTATTTGGGTTGAATCAATGCATGCATAAACTATACCTGAGCCGGTTCTGCAAAAACGTCAGATGGACCATCTGAATGTCTCATCGGGCTCTGACCCAGTCCAGTCTGGGTCCGTTACGTCAGATTTCCAGGGTGGAGGAATGTCTGGAAATCCCTTCTCAGCACCACCAACATTCCACCTCCACCCCAAACTAGACACGTAGAAATAAAATAAAAGAACATCCATCTTTTTGTCTTTGATCTGAAAACTCACCTCCGAAAACAAACTGTTCCTTTTATCAAACGTGTGGGCTTCAGATCCGGAACAGAAAATAAGCAGAACAAATCCACTTATCGGATTTGATCCTAGCCGTCAAATGTTCTTAAATCTTTTTCTCATCTCGTCGTTGAGTCGCTGCCATGAAGCGCCGAGCGAACGCCAAGATACCGACACACACTGAGGAGGAATCCAGAGCTTCATCTTCTTCTTCTTCACTTCCATCTTTGAGATTTGATTCATGACGTGTTCAGATATAAACGTGAGTCTGGAACTTAACTCTCTCTCTCCGTTATTCTCTCACTCCGATCCGCCGGATCGTTCCATCTCAGCCAGAGAGATTCAGAGAGAGACAGGAGAGGAAATGAGAGGGGGAGCAATGATGTCGCTACAGTAGCAGTAATAACCCTCTGCTGTGTGTGTGTGTGTGTGCGTGTGTGTGTGTGTGTGTGTGTGTGTGTGTGTGTGTGTGTGTGTGTGTGTGTGTGTGTGTGTGTGTGTGTGTGTGTGTGTGTGTG
>VRLP01010229.1:0-10263 GCA_009660295.1 Lophius piscatorius
ACACACACACACACACACACACACACACACACACACACACACACACACACACACACACACACACACACACACACACACACACACACACACACACACACACACAGATACAGACACACACACACACACACACACACAGATACACACTGATACACACAGACACACACACACACAGATACAGACACACACACACACACATACATATACACATACATACACACATACATATACACATACATACACACACACATATACACATACATACACACACACATGTACACATACATACAAACAGATACAGACACACACACAGATACAAACACATACACACACACACAGATACACACAGACACACACACACAGAGATACAGACACACACACACACACACAGATACATATTTAGACACAGGGTTTATACAGTGAAACATTCAGCAGCTGTGGTCGTGATTGAGACGTTTATTTTAAAAGTTTGTTTGTGTTCTTGAGTGTGTGTGTGTTTGTGTTCTTGAGTGTGTGTGTGTGTGTGTGTCCACTGATCCACAGAGAATATAACCACACACACGTTTACGGTGCACCGTAGAAACATTCCTCACAGGTTTACAGTAGAGACCGGATGTGTTGGGCAGCAGCGCCCTCTAGTGGTTCCGGTGGGTCGGCGGCCTGTCAGTAAGTATTTTTAACTTTCTCATCATCTCACTTTATTCTTTTAACTCCTGCCTTCATCTCACTTTATTCTGTCTTCATGTCACCGTTTCTTTTCTCATGGTTTCACCTTCCTCACCTGACTTCCTTTCTTTGAAGTGTGACGAACGAACAAAGTCTGATTGATTGACAGATAGAAGGAGACCACCTCCACCCTGGAGACCCTCTCGTCCGGTTTACGGCGGCTGGCATCATCTTCCTCCTACCTGAGTCTGTTATAACCCAGGTGACCAGGTGAATATTCATGGAAGCCCCTCGGCACCAGAGGGATTCTGGGAATCTCTGAGAGCAGATTTTGAGAAACCTTAACAAAAAACCGTTTTAAGAAGAAGTTAGAGGAGAATAAATGAAACTTTTTCCCGCCCATCATTCACTGTCTGTGTTAAACAGACGATGAAGATGTCCCCATCCTCATCGTCGGGCTCAGAGTTAACTTACCCTTCATCCTTCCTCGCTGCAGAAATCTCTTCCAATCTGAAGACAATCGTTCAATCTGCCCGAGTCTGACTGTCACTTTAAGTCCGACGGAGGATCCGAGACAGAAACGGAGGAAAGTTGAAGTAAAATAATTCATCAGGAAATCATTGGATTTAAAAAGAAACAAAGTTTCTGTTAAACTTTTACTGCAGAGAAATGTTTTTAATAAAAGGTTTTTAATGAAGGAGGAGTGATCATAGGAAAAGTCATGAATGTATGGATGAATGAATGAATGAATGAATGAATGAATTAAAAAAGTAAATACATAAATAAGTAAATAAATGAATGAATGGATGGATGAATGAATGAATGTATGAATGAATGACTGTATGAATGAATGAATGAATTAAAAAAAGTAAATACATAAATAAGTAAATAAATGAATGAATGGATGGATGAATGAATGAATGAATGAATGAGTGAGTGAATGAATGAATGGATGAATGAATGAATGAATAAGTAAATAAATAAATGTATGTATGAATGTATGAATGAATGTATGGATGAATGGATGAATGGATGAATGGATGAATGAAAAGTAAGTAAATGAATGAATGAATGAATGGATGAATGAATGAAAAAGTAAGTAAATGAATGAATGAATGAGTGAAAAAACAAGTAAATAAACTAATAAATAAGTAAATAAATGAATGTATGTATGAATGAATGAATGAATGAATGAATAAAAAAGTTAATAAATAAGTAAATGAATGAATGAATGAATTTATGTATGTATGAATGGATGGATGGATGAATGAATGGATGGATGGATGAATGGATGAATGAATGGATGTATGAATGAATGAGTGAATGAATGAATAGATGAATGAATGAATGAATGTATGTATGAATGAATGAATTAAAAAAAAGTAAATAAATAAGTAAATAAATGAATGAATGAAAGGATGAATGAATGTATCGATGAATGAATGAATTGATGAATGAGTGGATGATGAATGGATGAAAAAATAAATGAATGTATGAATGAATGAGTGAATGAAAGAATGAATGAAAAAATAAGTAAATAAATAAATAAGTAAATAAATAAGTAAATAAATAAATGTATGTATGAAAGGATGAATGAATGAATAAAAAAATAAGTAAATAAATGAATGAATGAATTGATGAATGAATGAATGAATGAAAAAATAAGTAAATAAAAAAAAAATAAGTTAATAAATGAATGAATTAATGTATGTATGAATGAATGAATGGATGAATCAATGAAGGAATAAAAAAATAAGTAAATAAATAAGTAAATAAATGAGTAAGTAAATAAATGAATGAATGAATGAATGTATGTAATAATGGATGAATGAATGAATAAAAAAATAAGTAAATAAATAAGTAAATAAATGAGTAAGTAAATAAATGAATGAATGAATGAATGTATGTAATAATGGATGAATGAATGAATAAAAAAATAAGTAAATTAATGAATGAATGAATGAATGAATAGATAAATTATTTTCATTTATTTATTTTCCTCTATTTTATAGACCTGGCCAAGATAGAATCCATACAAAATCCAAACTATATAAATCAATAGTGTGTGTGTCTGTGTGTGTGTGTGTGTGTGTGTGTCTGTGTGTGTGTGTGTGTGTGTGTGTGTCTGTGTCCTTATATGTGGGTGTGTATCTGTGTGTGTGTTTCTGTCTGTGTATTTGTGTGTGTATGTGTGTGTGTGTGTGTGTGTGTGTGTGTGTGTGTGTGTGTTTGTTCTGCAGGATCTCTTCTGGATCCAGTTATGAGCCCTAAAGCCTTCATCTCCCCATCCATTGTAGTATAAAGTCTTTACATTTATGTATAACCCTATTTTTTTTAAAAGTCCACTCAGGGGTTAAAAAAGAAACTCATGTCTGGTGAAGAAGTTTAAAATAAAAGTGAAGGAAGGAAGTTTCTCCGTCTTTATGCAGCAGAGGGCGCCATTACGCCTCATCAGAACCAACTCAGTTCACCTCCAACACAGACACACACACATCTACACTCACACACATGCATATACACTCACACACACACACACACGTACACACATGTACACTCACACACACATCTACACTCACACACATGCATATACACTCACACACACGCATTTACACTCACACACATGCATATACACTCACACACACACACACGTACACACATGTACACTCACACACACATCTACACTCACACACATGCATATACACTCACACACACACACACGTACACACATGTACACTCACACACATGCATATACACTCACACACACACACACATCAACAGTCACACACATGCATATACACTCACACACACGTACACACATATACACTCACACGCACATCTACACTCACACACATGCATATGCACACACACACACGCATTTACACTCACACACATGCATATACACTCACACACACACACATCAACAGTCACACACATACATATACACTCACACACACACACACGTACACACATGTACACTCACACACACATCTACACTCACACACATGCATATGCACACACACACACGCATTTACACTCACACACACGCATTTACACTCACACACATGCATATACATACACTCACACACATGCATATACACTCACACACATGCATATACACTCACACACACGTACACACATGTATACTCACACACACACACACACATCAACAGTCAAACACATGCATATGCACACACACGCACACACATGTACACACAAACACTCAGACACACCTGCACACACACACTCCCACACATACATAAACGCCCACAGACACACACACATGCACACACAGAGACACGCACACACACAAATACACACACATGTACACACACACAGACACATACATACACAAACACACATATGTACTACCACAGAGACACACATACACAAACACACAAACACACACACAGACACACACACATGTACACACACACAGACACAAACACACAAACACACACACAGACACACACACATGTACACGCACACAGACACGCACACACACGCACACACAGGCACACTCACATGTGCACACACACACACACAGATACATAAACACACACACACATACAGATTATCATCTCTCAGGAACATGTTCATGCTGTCATCCTCCAGGAGCTCCAATGACTGAGGTGTGGTTCTGTTCACCATCTCCCAACATTCCTGGGTTCTGATCAGCAGCAGATCCGTCACCTCACCTCAGAAACGATCGTGTTCTCTCAACGTTAACATGTCGGGATTGTGTTTGTGTGACCTTTAACCTTTGGACAATCTCTGAATCATTCAAACACAAACGTCTTCACTAGTCCTGGAACCAAAGACTCTTTTCAAACTTGAAGGTTATGCTGAGAGAAAAGTTGGGAAGTTTTATCGAATAAAATCAGAAGTTGTGTTTATTTGAATAACTCACTTCGCCTGGATTGAATAGATTTATATTCTTTTCCCAGACAGCAAGGGTATACCCCGAAAACTCCCCCAATCCCCTGCGTTGTACAAACAATCACCTGAATGAACCCGTCAAATTAAATGTGGTTATTTGAACAGTAACTTTAGTATAAAATAAAAGTATTTGAATAAAACACGCGTGGAATATGATGGAAACCAGATTTCCCCAGTCAAATATTTATATTAATGTATATTTAATATTAAGAGAGGGCAGAGGGGGGAGAGAGAAATAAAGAGAGAAATAGAGCGAGAGAGAGGGAGAGGGAGAGAGAGAGAGAGAGAGAGAGAGGGAGAGAGAGAGGGGAGAGGGAGAGAGCGGTAAAGAGAGAGAGAGGGGAGAGGGAGGGAGAGAGGGAGAGAGAGAGAGAGTGAGAGAGAGAGAGTGATAAAAAGAGAGAGAGAGAGCGGTAAAGAGAGGAGAGGGAAAGAGAGAGTGATAGAGAGAGAGAGAGCAGTAAAGAGAGAGAGTGATAAAGAGAGAGATAGAGTGATAAAGAGAGAGAGTGATAAAGAGAGAGAGAGAGAGAGAGAGTAGTAAAGAGAGAGAGAGAGAGCGGTAAAGAGAGAGAGAGCGGTAAAAGAGAGAGACAGAGTGATAAAGAGAGAGAGAGAGAGTCATAAAGAGAGAGAGAGTGATAAAGAGAGAGAGAGAGAGAGAGTAGTAAAGAGAGAGAGAGAGAGCAGAGTAAAGATATTGTATATTGTAAATATTAAATACTCCCTGATTGAATGATCTCTTCTTTTGTGTTTTGCTCTGTTCCCTGATTTCACTCAGATTTTCAATTTCCACCCCACCCAGACACAGAAAGGCTCTTTTGTGGTGCAGGAGAACAATGAAAGAAGGGGAAATAAAGGATAGGTAGCAAAGAAGAGAAGTTCCAGCCTTCCTGAAAACTCTCTCCCCACTAGCAGACTTGTACGAACCCCCTCCTGTTCCATTGTCAGCGACGACAGAGAGAGAGGGCCGGAGCTGAATAGTGTGGAGCGAGGAGAAGCCTGTCGGTGCATTAAACCGTCTGTCAGCTCAGGCTGAAGATGGTTATTTGGGAAGGATTAGGAGAGAGGGGGTAAAAAGAGATGTGGGATAAAAGGGTGATGGATGAAAGAGAAACTCCACCGTTTTGACAGCAGGTTCACCGGCAGAGCCAGAGTCAAATAAAGGCTATGAGATCTCCTCCATCAGTATTCAGTCGCTACCTCTCCCCGTAAAGCCATCAGGATTTTAAGAGAGCATTTATTAAAAGAGAACAAACACGCGTCTCCGGTTTCAGCTCGGTGCCCTAATAAAACGGTGTTTACTGTAACCGTCACAGAATTAATGAGACTAAATGGTTGGATGGGTTTATCTGCAGAGATGAGGAAGGTAAGCTGGTCTGAAAACCTCTAAAGTCTGTGAGTGTAGAAGATTCAGACAGGAAGAGTTAGAGCGTACGGAGAAAGATTAACAAATGTAATTGTTACTTTTGATTGAAAAGGAGGAAAATGCCAAAAGACAGGAAATATCTTTATGTGAAGTATTTTTGATCGCACCAGGAAGTGAATCTGAAAAGGGTTAAACCTTTTCAGCTCATTCAGTCTCGCCTGAACGACTTTGTGTCTGTGGACAGGTAAGACCTAAAACCATTAATTCTCTGTGTCAGAAACATTATACCTAATACTATGTGTGAGTAATCTGTTACTATATGTTAGTAATCTGTTACTATGTGTGGGTAATCTGTTACTATGTGTGAGTAATCTGTTACTATATGTTAGTAATCTGTTACTATGTGTGGGTAATCTGTTACTATGTGTGAGTAATCTGTTACCATGTGTGAATAATCTGTTACTATGTGTGAATAATCTGTTACTATGTGTGAGTAATCTGTTACTATGTGTGAGTAATCTGTTACTATGTGTGAATAATCTGTTACTATGTGTGAGTAATCTGTTACTACGTGTGAGTAATCTGTTACTATGTGTGAGTAATCTGTTACTACGTGTGAGTAATCTGTTACTACGTGTGAAGAATCTGATACTATGTGTGAGTAATATTTCTCTCTGATGGTTTTAGATCAAAGGCTCTGACATCATTATATTACAGAAACATGAAAGTAAACAATCAGTGAATTTGTTCAGAAACTCTTTGATAACTTCTGCATCACATTTGATAGAAATACCACAAAGTTCATGTTCTTCTACACAGTTTCTGTGGGTCAGAACCAGGAGGACTCTCTGTTTGGACCAGCAGGACAGACAATGGACCCAACATGGGACAAAATATTATTTTGGCTGGAAAGTACCACAAATGTCCACTAGATGGGGCTGCATCTTTATCTTTACACATCGTCTACTTTATTTGATGACTAGGTTTCACACTCAGTTGTTTTATTTTGTCGTAAAGAGTAACCTTTGACCTTTGACTTTGAAAGATTCCTTTACCGAATCTCAGTAACGTTTTTAAAGATCTCCGCTCAGCTGGATGTCAGCGGAGAACCTCCACAGGAAGGAGGCCCGCCAGACCCGCCCAAACCCACCAAGGAGCAGAAGGTCCAGGCTCTTCACCGAGAGGTCCAATCAGATTCCTTCTGCCGCCACTCAGAGCTCGTGACCACGGGTGAGGATCGGAATGTACGGCATCTGGTCAAACCAGAACTCGGGCAGTTCCTTTTCACCACAAAGGTCCGATACAGCACCCACATTGTGGCTGACGCCGCTTCAAACCGCCGGTCCATTTTCATGCTCAATTTACCGTCAGTCATAAACAAAACAGATCAGCCTCACCTCCTCCGAGGCACCAACCAAGCCCCGCCTCCTCAACCAGAGGGAGGAGTCAATGGAACCAGTATGGCATCAGATTTGCATGTACGAACCGTCACACCGGCTCCTTCACGCTTCCTTCAAACCCGTTTAAATTCTGTCTGCTGGACGCCTGGTCTTCAACATCCACTGAAAAACTCACTTTCAACTAAAAGTAAATTAAAAAAGGGCTTGAAAATATGATGTTTTCCATCCTTTTGTTTATTTTTGATTTTTAAAAGCAGGGTTCCCCTGATTAAGTTCCAACTAGTAAGTAATAAACTTCTTTCCACCATTTCCATCTACTTCATCCAGTTAGTGGATTTTAATCTGCTTCTTTTTTTTCATGCTGATCTGCTATTGGCCAAAACACAGGAAGTGATGCTCCAAGGGAGGACGTCCTCCCTAAACCAATCAACAACCAGAGTACAAGCCTGACATGGAGTTGGTCCAATGAGAACCACTAGGGGGTTCAGTATTTTACTCAAAGACGTTTGGGATGGAACCACCGTCCTTCAGGCAAATGGACCACCGCTGTACCAACTGAGCCCAACTGTCACCTCAGAATGCGAATTAAAACACGATTATATATAACCGATAAAGTCGGAACATTCGTACTAAAAAAAACAAAAAATGGACTAAATCGGATCAATCATCGAGAAATAATGTCTCAAAAACCTTTGGAGCTAAAGCTCCCCCTGGTGTCGGAAATATGCCACCGACCTTACCCAAAATCACTCCAGTTCTTCCTCGCACTAAGCTCTATGTGGGAATCCTGTTTGACGCTTAAAAAAACACAGAATAAGAAACGAAAAGAAAAAAAAGGGAAAAAAAGTCACATGACCTCGATCACCTCAGCGCTGGTTAGAAGAATATCGTTTTTAGGACGAGGTGGACGAGGCCGAGCGGAGTTCCGGGTTCATACCCGATCTGCTACAAACACTGATCCAACCCTCCGGAAACTTTGCTGTGGTCACGAGCGAAAGATAAATATAAATAAGTGGGGGAAATAAAAGAAGATTAGATCTTTTGGATTTATCTGCATCATCTAGAAAGCAGAGAATCACCTCCTGCATGAAATTCCAGGCAACATAATTGCAGCATTCCACCGCAGGAACCCGTTGACCCGAAGCAACGACTCACGTCACCGGAAGACGTGGATCACGCGGCCTGAGCCGCCGTGTCTTCTGAGGTAAAGGTGGACGGGTGGAGCTGAGGAAGTTCTTGCATCGTTGCAGCTTCCTGCTGCCATGGAGACGCGGAGGTTGTTTACTAAACCGATTCAACTGTTTCTCCACTGCATGAAAATGTCTTCCTGTCTTCATGCCTTTCCTTTTTATCATCTTCATCATCATCTATTTTTTTTTTCTCTATCATCTGGACCTCGTCAGACGTTTTTATTTCTGCACGGTCATGTTGACGTTGACATTGTAAACATGCCGACTCATGATCTATAAACAGAAAGCAGATGGAAAAAAAGCTCTCAGAAAAGGCAAAATTCGACAAGAGGGTGGAGGTGGAGGTTTCCAGAAAGGTGGAGGTACTAATTACTGGACACACATGAATAATGATCCCCTACCGGTAACGGATCTACCTTCATTTCCGTCAAAGTGTAAGTGTCCTATCTCAGAGTCTATGCAGATTCACCAACTTCCTCAGAGCAATCGCCTTGTAGGTCTCAGCAGAGTCATTAGCCACCGCCACCGCCAGTGTCTGTATTCAAAGGGGGGATTGTTCTTGTGTTACGCCACAATGTCACGATGTAACGTCAGCAAACTGTAGTAGGGTCAAGGGTTTGTCGATCACTTCCTCTGGGTAAAATCTGACAGAAATCCATCCCTCTGTTTTGACTTAACCTCAGTATAATGATCATGAAAAAATACTCACCTGTCATAATTCAAAGGTTACCTGCAGATTGGTTTAAGAGTTATTACCAAAAAGTGTTGTTTTGATGTTTATAGTGTTTATAGTGATGTTTATAGTGTTTATAGTGATGTATATAGTGATGTTAATAGTGTTTATAGTGATGTTTATAGTGTTTATAGTGATGTTTATAGTGTTTATAGTGATGTTTATAGTGTTTATAGTGTTGTTTATAGTGTTTATAGTGATGTTAATAGTGTTTATAATGATGTTTATAGTGTTTATAGTGATGTTTATAGTGTTTATAGTGATGTTTATAGTGATGTTTATAGTGTTTATAGTGATGTTTATAGTGATGTTTATAGGGATGTTTATAATGATGTTTATAATGTTTATAGTGATGTTTATAGTGATGTTTATAGTGATGTTTATAGTGTTTAGAGTGATGTTTATAGTGATATTTATAGTGATGTTTATAATGTTTATAGTGATGTTTATAGTGTTTATAGTGATGTTTATAGTGATATTTATAGGGAAGTTTATAGTGATGTTTATAGTGTTATAGTGAAGTTTATAGTGTTTATAGTGATGTTTATAGTGATGTTTATAGTGTTTATAGTGATGTTTATAGTGATGTTTATAGTGTTTATGGTGATGTTTATAGTGTTTATAGTGATGTTTATAGTGATGTTTATAGTGATGTTTTTAGTGATGTTTATAGTGTTTATAGTGTTTATAGTGATGTTTATAGTGATATTTATAGGGATATTTATAGTGAGGTTTATAGTGATGTTTATAGTGTTTATAGTGATGTTTATAGTGATGTTTATAGTGTTTATAGTGTTGTTTATAGTGATGTTAATAGTGTTTATAGTGTTGTTTATAGTGTTTATAGTGTTGTTTATAGTGATGTTAATAGTGTTTATAGTGATGTTTATAGTGTTTATAGTGATGTTTATAGTGATGTTTATAGTGATGTTTATAGTGATGTTTATAGTGTTTATAGTGATGTTTATAGTG
>VRLP01010230.1:0-5000 GCA_009660295.1 Lophius piscatorius
AGAGGGGGAGAGAGGGAGAGAGAGGGGGAGAGAGGGGGAGAGAGGGAGGGAGAGGGGGAGAGAGTGAAAGAGAGGGAGAGAGAGGGGGAGAGAGGGGGGAGAGGGGGAGAGAGAGAGAGAAAGGGAGAGAGAGAGGGAGAGAGGGGGAGAGAGAGAGAAAGAGAGAGAGAGGGGGAGAGAGAGGGGGAGAGAGAGGGGGAGAGAGAGAGAGGGAAAGTGAGGGAGGGAGGGAGAGAGAGAGAGAGAGAGAGGGGGAGAGAGAGAAAGAGAGAGAGAGAGAGAGAGAGAGAGAGAGAGGGTAGGGTGGATATGTTAGAATTGTAAATCAGGAAGTTCAAAGGATCAGCAAGGATGAAGGGAGAGCAGCTTTGATGAAGATGAAGAGAGGAAGGGCGGTGGGTCCTGATGACATACCAGTGGAGGTACGGAGGAGTTTATTAACTAGATTGTTCAACATGATCCTGGAGAGGAAGAGGAGGCCCTGAAGTCTTTTTCAGTGTGGGAAACTGAAGGTGTTCACCCTTCAGACATAAAGGATTTATAAAACTAAAGTTTAATTGTTGCATTTGTTCGTTTTGCGTGAGGAAGAATCCTCGTATTCGTTCTCGGACGGCGTCTCCTCTGCAGACCCTGATGTTGACGATGGTTCGTCCCGAGGAGGTCAGCTGTTAATCACAGAGCTGCCAAAGAGGGAGGAGAACCAGAAGAGGGAGGAGAACCAGAAGACGGAGGAGAACCAGAAGACGGAGGAGAACAGACAGGGTCCACAAAGAGAGTGAAGACGGTTTGTGACGCTAAACAAGGAACAGGAAGTTCTTTATTCTAATTATTTAGGTGGGAGACATCTGGGTTCTGGTGTCAAAGCAAAACTCATTAAATAAGCAAACAAACAAGTTCTCAATCTTCCTCCTCTTCCTCCCTACTGGTGTCTCTATTGTCCCTGGTGTCTGTGGTGTCTGTGGTGTCTGTGGGGTTTTGGTGTCTGTGGTGTCTGTGGTGTCTGTGGGGTTTTGGTGTCTGTGGTGTCCCTGGTGTCTGTGGTGTCTGTGGTGTTTGTGGTGTCAGTCCAACATCCACAGCATCACAGAAACAAACATGGAGAAGACAGAAGGACTTGAGCCGACGGCTGAAGGAGCTGAAGGAGCTGAAGGAGCTGAAGGCGAGGATGAGACAGGAGGAGGGTGGAGGGAGGAGGGATGTAAGGGTTAAGTGGAGGAGCGAGGAGTCTGTATATATCGTCTTATACACTCGTCCCTTCTGTAAACCCAGAGGAGAGATGAAGCCTCCGACTGAGATGTTCTTCAAAACACACACAAACAGACCCACAGCCACTGTTGGCCTCCTCCTCCCTTCATCCGACTCTCCTGCTGCTCTTCGTCGGTGGCGTGTTTCTCCGCTCAGAAACCTGCTGAGGAGATGAGGCGGAGGAGTGACTCACTCGCTCGCGCCTCACGGCCGCTAATAATAGACGGTCGAATATAGAACAGACAGAAACGGTCGCCGTTACAAAACAAGCAGTGATGAGACGATGACACGGCGAGGGGCGGAGCTACGAGTGAGTGTGTGAAGGAAAACCGTCTGTGCTGCACTGTAAAAAAATAAAGAAATAAAAAATACGGTAAAATAGGGGCAGCTGTGGTTGTCAGGTTTTACTGTAGAAAATACAGTCACCATGTTCTAGACATTACGGTAAGTTACCGTAGGAACAGCCGACTTCATTTAAATTGATCACTGTAAAAAAAACAAAAAAACATGGCAACTGTATAAAGTTAAGTTAAAAACATACCGTTATAAATATGGCGGTGAATTATCATAAATAAAGAAACAATGAAAATGTTATTAATCATGGTGTCAGAATATAAGTGGGGGAAAAAAGTATTTTACTTTGAAAACAAACTTTTGGTAAAAAATAAAGCAACAATAACGCCAAGAGCAAGTTATTACCGTAAAAGTATTTTTCTGTATAAATTACAGACTTTTTTCGTTTTGAGACAATAATGAGCAACATTTACCATAATTAAAATAATTTCCAGGTTAAAAGTCTGATTGTACATCTCTTTTACATAGTTATTGGTTTTACGGTAATTTAACATCTCTTGTACATCGTGACTGTTTTTACGGTAATTTAACATCTCTTGTACATCGTGACTGTTTTTACGGTAATTTAACATCTCTTGTACATCGTGACTGTTTTTACGGTAATTTAACATCTCTTGTACATCGTGACTGTTTTTACGGTAATTTAACATCTCTTGTACATCGTGACTGTTTTTACGGTAATTTAACATCTCTTGTACATCGTGACTGTTTTTACGGTAATTTAACATCTCTTGTACATCGTGACTGGAATCATCATCACTGCCTCAGATCGTGTTAAGGTTATAACTCAAAAACTGTTTCATGGATCACCTTCAAATGTTATCCCATCTTAGACATCAGTGCGTGGAAGAACTGGAGTGATTTGGGGGAAAGTCAATTGCATATCTTCACCACTAGGGGGAGTTTTATCTCCACAAGTTATTGGGTGATAATTTCTCATGACATCATTCTTTGTTTTGGATGATGCACATTATTCTAATTATTATTATTATTATTATTATTATTGTTGTTGTTTTTGTTGTTGTTTTTGTTGTTGTTGTTGTGATGATGCGTTCCGTGAGGCGTTTGGTTGTTGTACTTACATAATATCTTATTAAACACTAAACTCTGACTGATGTTACGTTCGTCTCACGGCTGTGATGAAGATGAAGATGAACTCTGAGGAGAGTTCTGATGAATGAGGCCGGGTCGAGATGACGGCGTTCGGTTCTGAAAGAGTTCTGACGGTTTTAATTGCAGCTTTTGTGCAGCTGCGACTGTTTCTCATCCGGAGGCAGAAAAACTGAGACTCGTTGAAAAAGATGCAGCTCCTTCTCTCCAAACTCAGATTCCTCCTCCGGTCCGCTAATAACGAATGTTTCCCCACCTCCTCCTGGTACATCCTGTTTCTCCTTCCAGAACACCGATCCGTGACCTCGTCAGTACAGAACCTCCGTGTGACGTCCTGATCACTCTGTGGTCGTATCTTCATGATACTCTGCAAGAACATTCAGTCTCATTGCAACATCTGAGGAGGTTTAGTCTCCTCCTCCAGCAGGAGGCGGGGAACAGGAGCTCCTAACGTTAGGTTTGAAAGCACAAGACGGAATGAATGGTTCTGAGGAATGTTTCCGTCTGAAAAATCATTCCATTGTTTTTATAGATGTTTCCCTTTGAAAAATACTTTGTTTTTATAGATGTTGCCATTTGAAAAAACGGATTAAATTAATGGTTCTTATGAATGTTTACATTTGAAAAACAATTAAATTATTCTTATTAATGATTTCATTTGAAAAATAATTAAAAGGTTCTGAGGAATGTTTCCATCTGAAAAATCATTACACTGTTTTTATAGATGTTTACATTTGAAAAAATCATTCAATTGTTTTAATAGATGTTTACATTTGAAAAAATCATTCAATTGTTTTTATAGATGTTTACATTTGAAAAAACTTATTAAATTGTTCTACGCAATGTTTTTATTTGAAAACATAATTAAATTGTTTTTATTTATGTTTTGATTTAAAATATTATATTACATTTTCTTTTTTTATATTTTTATTTGAAAAAATATTTAAGAGGTTTTTTTATAAATATTTTCAATAGAAATTTATTTTAAATCGTTTTTATGGAAAGAAACAAAAGAGGAAACATTATGGGTTCCTACTTTTCAAGTTTGTTTGTTTATCTGCTCCCTTAGAAACATTTAGAACTGGACCAGCCGGCATTAATAAAACCCAGATCCCCACCAACCCAGTTCAATCAGTCATCAGTCAAAGAGACCCTCTTTACAAACGTGGAGCCGGCTCGGGGGTCTCACAGTCGCACACTGTGCCAGAAATCAACAGAAATTCCAGGAAACACAAGAGGCATCAAGTACCCTGTAGCCGCACTTCTCCTGCGCTTTCCACTTCAGCGTCTCTTTTCAGCCCATTGAGCCCCCAACTCCACCCCCAAATAAAAAACATCATAGGAATCAAAGGGTCAAAGGCATCAACACAAACAGTCACGCCGCCAAAACGTAATCATCTCTAGGAAATACCAAAACCAAAAACTCAGAGGAACATTTCATGCAAATCCTTCTTGTAGGATTTGCAGGAAAACAAACAAACAAACAAACAAACAAACAAACAAACAAACAGAGAAACGCACAGGAGGGAAAATATGACCCCCCTCCTTGACGGAGGTAAATATGAGCGAAGTAGCGTCACACATGGCGCCCTGCCGGCGCTGACATCATCTCCATACGGTTAATAGGGTTTGTAAACACAAAGACTCAGAATCCTGGATGAGGATCTCGTATCTCCAGCTGTCTTCAGCATCAGGTGTGGAGGACTGTGGCTCCGCCCCCACACTCTGAAGCAGAGAGAGCTGTGATGGTTTCACCACGGGTGATGAGGAGGAGCACAATGGAGGGGGATAGTGTGGATGGGCAGGTGAGGGGGGGCGGGGTCTAAATTTAGACGTTCTCAGCCGCCACAGGAAACCATCGCGCCTGGAACAAAAAAACCCAGGAGCTCTGATCTTCCTCCTGCATCCAGAACCACAACCCTCCTCACTCCAGTGGCCTCATCTTCAGCTCCCCCCATCTGAGACCACCACAGGATTCAGTTCTCCACATAACAAGTTTATTCTGTTCATGAGTTTAACTCAACGGATCGGTACCGTCCCCTGACCCCTGACCCCTGACCCCTGCACTGCAAAAACTCCCAATCATACCGAGAGTATTTAATAATCTCTAGTCAAAATATCTTATTCCACGTGATTTAAGATCTCAAAGCGCTTCTTTTCTTAGAAAGAGGATGAGATCAGAAACCTGCTCGTCTTTGTTCTTCTCTGACGTGACGTGAACCAACCGATTACAGCATCAGATGATAGAAGTGGAAATAAAGCTGATCCAGCAGAAGATGTGAGATAGAAGA
>VRLP01010231.1:0-10251 GCA_009660295.1 Lophius piscatorius
GTAGAGTGTAGTAGAGTGTAGTAGAGTAGAGTATAGTAGGGTGTAGTAGAGTAAAGTATAGTAGGGTGTAGTAGAGTAGAGTATAGTAGAGTGTAGTAGAGTAAAGTGTAGTATAGTAGAGTAGTGTAGTAGAGTGCAGTTTAGTGTAGTATAGAAGAGTGTTGTAGAGTAGAGTGTTGTAGAGTAGAGTGTAGTAGAGTAGAGTAGAGTGTAGTAGAGTGTAGTAGAGTAGAGTGTAGTATAGTACAGTGTAGTTTAGTGTAGTATAGTAGAGTGTAGTAGAGTGTAGTAGAGTAGAGTAGAGTGTAGTAGAGTAGAATGTAGTATAGTAGAGTGTAGTATAGTAGAGTAGAGTGTAGTAGAGTAGAGTAGAGTGTAGTAGAGTAGAGTGTAGTAGAGTAGAGTAGAGTGTAGTAGAGTAGAGTGTAGTATAGTAGAGTAGAGAGTAGTAGAGTAGAGTGTAGTAGAGTAGAGTAGAGTGTAGTAGAGTAGAGTGTAGTATAGTAGAGTGTAGTTTAGTGTAGTATAGTAGAGTGTAGTATAGTAGAGTGTTGTAGAGTAGAGTGTAGTAGAGTAGAGTGTTGTAGAGTAGAGTGTAGTAGAGTAGAGTGTATTAGAGTGTAGTAGAGTGTAGTAGAGTGTAGTATAGTAGAGTGTTGTATAGTAGAGTAGAGTGTAGTAGAGTGTAGTAAGTACAGTGTAGTACAGTAGAGTGTAGTATAGTAGAGTAGAGTGTAGTAGAGTAGAGTGTAGTATATAGTAGAGCAGAGTGTAGTTTAGTGTAGTATAGTAGAGTGTAGTAGAGTAGAGTGTAGTAGAGTAGAGTGTAGTAGAGTAGAGTGTCGTAGAGTAGAGTGTAGTAGAGTGTAGTATAGTAGAGTGTAGTAGAGTGTAGTAGAGTGTATTATAATGTAGAAGAGTGAAGTATAGTGAAGTATAGTGAAGTATAGTGTAGTATAATGTAGTATAGTGAAGTATAGTGTAGTATAGTCAACTATAGTCAAGTATAGTAGTAGTGTAGTAGTAGTAGTACTAGTGTGTAGTATAAATGTAGTAGTGTGTAGTATAAATGTAGTAGAGTGAAGTATAATGAAATATAGTGTAGTAGTGTGTAGTATAAATGTAGTAGAGTGAAGTATAGTGAAGTATAGTGAAGAATAGTGTAGTAGTATGTAGTATAAATGTAGTAGAGTGAAGTATAGTGAAGTATAGTGTATAAGTGTGTAGTATAAATGTAGTATAATGTAGTATAGTGAAGTATAGTGAAGTAGTGTGTAGTATAAATGTAGTATAATGTAGTATAGTGAAGTATAGTGTAGTAGTGTGTAGTATAAATGTAGTATAATGTAGTATAGTGAAGTATAGTGAAGTATAGTGTAGTAGTGTGTAGTATACATGTAGGAGAGTGAAGTATAGTGAAGTATAGTGTAGTAGTGTGTAGTATAAATGTAGTAGAGTGAAAGAGTGAAGTATAGTGTAGTAGTGTGTAGTATAAATGTAGTAGAGTGAAGTATAGTGAAGTACAGTGTAGTAGTGTGTAGTATAAATGTAGTAGAGTGAAGTATAGTGAAGTATAGTGAGGTATAGTGTAGTAGTTTGTAGTATAAATGTAGTATAGTGAAGTATAGTGTAGTAGTGTAGTATAAATGTAGTAGAGTGAAGTATAGTGAAGTATAGAGTAGGATACAGCTTGTGCGGTTTAAACTGTTAAACATATAACAGCAGACACAGGGCTGTGATCCACACGTCTGTGACTATTACTACTGACAAGAACTTCATGGGACCATCGGACCTACCGGGTCTTCAGAGGTGAGGTGTGCCAATCGTTGGTGGATGAAGGCCGCCTGCTCGTCGCTCATCACGCGCTCCCCTCTGTTGTCACCGATCACCAGCTCCGGCCACATGGGTCCCTCGCTGCTCTTCTGCAGGGTCACCTCCAGGCTGAGGACAGAAACACAGTCCACATCTGTAGAGCGGCCCCCAAAGGCGCCGTATTTCCTGAATGTGTGACGCAGAGGCAGGATGTAGATGAGAATCTGGAGGGGTCCCACGACAGAGCCCTGAGGGACGCCACTAGTGACTGCAGAGGAAGGTGAGCTGTGAATATTTCTGTAAAAAATATGGACGTGGTTAACGGCCCCGAGTCAGCTGACATTGAACAGGTGATTGTGAGACTGGGTAAACAAGTAGACATGCCGTAAGGAAGAACTAGTTACATTTTACAACCATCTGAAAGAAGGAAACCTTTATCAGAATTAAGTTTCATGGCTGGGAACTTCATAAAGTGTTTTCAGCTGATACCTATTTCGGCCGTTTCTGATTTTAAAGATCTTTAAACTTCAGCTGCTCTGCTAAGGTTAACCGCTCTGCTAAGGTTAACCGCTCTGCTAAGGTTAACCGCTCTGCTAACCTTAACCGCTCTGCTAACGTTAACCGCTCTGCTAACGTTAACCGCTCTGCTAACCTTAACCTGCTCTGCTAACCTTAACGGCTCTGCTAACGTTTACCGCTCTGCTAAAAAATTACTGCATGAAACCGATGCGGAACAAAAAACTCGTGGGATACTGTTACTGGTACCGTTAGCCAACAGGGGCCCGACCCATGGATGGAAACAAGTGATCTGCTGTGTCCAACCCGACAGGGAGCAGCGTGAGGACGAAGAAGACGAAGAGTAAATGATCTACAGCTGACAGTGAGGTTTCATTTGAAAGAATAGTAGCCGTCATTAGCAAAGGATAAACTTTACAATTCTGTTTATTCTGTCTTTGTTTTTCCTCGGAAGGGGGATGAAGAGTGTCTTTTTTCCTGGCCCATGCCCCGACCAACCTTCCAATATCCATCCAGTACTTTTCAAAAAGGTCCGTCCCTGTCTCCGATTTACGAGAAGGAAGTCGGAATTCTTTGAGAATAAAGTCATAATTTTTGTGGAAATGTCTTTCATACGGGTTTGACAAATTGAAACTGGATCAGCTGTGAAGAAACAACCAGACAGACTTGGAGGTAGAGACTAGTGGACTTCAGGTGGACTTCAGGGATTGGTTGGATCCATCAGTGAGTTCTACAGGAAGCAGGAGTTTGGATCCTGAAGAAGAGCTGCGGCTTATCATTCGCCGACATGCGGGGGTCCAAAGGCCTTATGATGTACGGTCGTATGATGTCACATGATGGCCACGCAGACTCCTGTCATGAAAAGTAATCAGACTACCTCCTGATGCTCATCGTGTGTGACTGTGTGTACGTGGCACCACACAAGAGTTGGCAAAAAGGTCCGGCGGGCCGGTTCCCCTCTAGTCACTCAAATCACCATTTTTTTCACCTAGAATTATGACTTAATACTCCTTCTCTCCTTTTTCTTTGATCTTGTTGTCAGATGTGAGTCTTTATTGTTTATCTGCTCTCAGCCTTCAGACGTCCCAATCATCCAGACTCTATTATACAACTGGACGCATTCTGTCGGAGGACAACGCTGGGAAGAAAGAAAGAAAGGACGGCGTCTTCAGTCAGATCTGGACCCACGAGAGCTGGACGACCCTCAGCTGTCTGTCCGTCTGTGAAGAGTCTCACCCACCCAAGAGTTTCTGTACGTGTGAACATCATGAAGGACATCTAACACACACACACACACACACACACACATACACATGCATACACACATACAAATACATACACACACACACACACACACACACACACACAAACATACACACGCACACACACATACATACACACAAATACATACATACACACACACACACATACATACACACACATACATACACACAAATACATACATACACACATACATACACACACACACACACACAAATACATACACATGAACACACTTACATACACACACACACACACACACATACATATATACATACATACACACACACACATACACATACATACATACACACACACATACATACATACACACATACAAATACATACACATGAACACACTTACATACACACACACATACACATACACACACACACATACACACATACAAATACATACACATAAACACACTTAAATACACACACATACATACACACATACACATACATACATACACATACACATACACACACACACATACACAAACACACACACGGACAGGCATACACACACATGGACAAAAATACACACACATGGACACAAATACACACACGGACACAAATACACACAGAAGCAAGGAAGTAAGAAAGGAGGGACGGAAGCAACGAAGGAAGGATGGACAGAAGGAAGGATGGACAGAAGTAAGGATGGACAGATGGAAGGATGGACAGAAGGAAGGATGGACAGAAGGAAGGAAGGATGGACAGAAGGAAGGATGGACAGATGGAAGGATGGACAGAAGGAAGGATGGACAGAAGGAAGGATGGACAGATGGAAGGATGGACAGAAGGAAGGATGGACAGAAGGAAGGATGGACAGAAGGAAGGAAGGATGGACAGAAGGAAGGATGGACAGATGGAAGGATGGACAGAAAGAAGGATGGACAGACGGAAGGATGGACAGATGGAAGGAGGGACAGAAGTAAGGATGGACAGAAGTAAGGATGGACAGAAGTAAGGATGGACAGACGGAAGGATGGACAGAAGGAAGGATGGACAGAAGGAAGGATGGACAGATGGAAGGATGGACAGATGGACAGATGGACAGATGGAAGGATGGACAGAAGGAAGGATGGACAGAAGGAAGGATGGAAAATTTGGACAAAAACTTTATGGAGCAGTAGAAATCGGGCGTGTCTTGGACACTTCTGACGACACAAGTTAGATTCATTTTCATGTTTTATTGCTTTAACTTTTTCCTGTTTCTCTTTGTAAGACAGATTCAGCCATGATCTTTTGGTGGGTGATGACATTCTGTGACGGGAAGGTCGACGTCCGGATTTAAGCTGAGATTTCTGGGTATTCACCGAGTTTTCTCCTGAAGGATCTTATGAAGCGAAGGCGTTCCTGTCCGCAGGATTCAGGCCGCATCCGGATGTCCTTGAATAATATAACTACTATTTACAGTTCTCCAGCTACAGCGGCACCAAGTCAAGGCGCTGACAGCAGAAGAATCCAGGTGTTGGGACTCATCCCGGTGCTGTTCATTTATAGTCTGAGGTTTCTTCAATTGCCCCGGGTCTGACTCAATGCCTGCGAGCAATTTGCACTCAGAAACCGTCCGAGGACACGAGGACACCAGGACAAACAAAAATGTGGCAATTTAGCGAGAGCTTCAGCGGCCCAGTGTCAAAACAAATCCTTCCCCCTCGGTGATTAAAAACCCTTTTTACACTTGAAGAATTTTCAAGTCTTGAATTCATGATTGCCGTCATAACCCTGAAAAATATTCTCCACCACCAGTTGTATTTGTTGCTGCTCCTGATTGGGCGGTGCTACAGCAAAGACACCAGGCCTTCAAAGGGCAGAGGGTTCTTGGACTGGAGCCTCACTGTTCTCCACTAAATCCAGCCGGATGCAGCACCAGGGAAAAAAGAAGAACCGTGCTAGCATGTGCTATCAGGCAAGTAGGACTTTGACGTTGTGGTTTTTACAAGACACTCCAGATCAGGGTGTAAAAGTGTAAAATATCAAAAATCCGAAAACTGGAGGATTTTGACCTGCTATCTCGGTGCAAAGCATACAGTCACAAAACCCTGCATAAATTAAAAAGAGAAAAAAAGGAAAACTAGACCTCTACTAGTGTGTACTGATATATATACACATATATATATATAGATATATATATAGAAGATGTAACAGATTGGACAATGATGTAATAATGTTCATGCACACGTACGTACACACATATACGCATGAACATGCACATACACACACATATTCACGCCTACGTGCAAAACAGGGACAGTGCAGCAGTGAAGCAGAAGACTAAAGGTGCCATTGTCAGATGGCAGATTCTGCTAACAGAGGCGGAACCTCCAGTCCAGACTCATGTGAGCAGGTGGGTTCCCACGCCGTGTGTAGGAGTCCAGCAGTAGAAGGGAAGAAGACGTTTTTGTGAGGGGAGTTTTCGGTCCTGATGGGCCTCAGCTTCCCTCACCGTCTTGCTTAACCGGTATTTGGACTCTCTAAACCGGTCTTTGTCCCACCTCCTACATGCTTCTTCCTTCTCCCTCCTCAGCTGTCTGAGTGTAGCTGTGAAGCAGGGTCTGGGTCGTTGTAGCCCACCCTGGTGCTTGATGGCTGTACTGCTACAGACCGTCCTGGAAACATCCCAGTCAGTGGTGTCCAAGAACGCCTGTAGGTTAGCTAGCAGCTGTAGCAGAGAGTCCGGTATCCAAAGATGAAGAAAGGTCTGCTAACTACGGTTTACACGCCTGGCCTACATGCACACCAAGCATGAACTACCACGGCTCCACACACCTCAGAAGGAAACCAGCAAACACAAAGCTCACAATTCATAACACCAGTAAGTCGGCACAACAAACTTAATCACACACTTCCATTGTATCCCCCCAGGAACATAGCAAGTTTCAAGGAGCTCACGTTAGCAGAGTGGCTAGCGTTAGCAGAGCTGCTAACATTAGCAGAGCGGCTAAAGCTGGCGGAAGCTAAGAGCCAGTCATGTTGCACGTAGGACGGAGAGTGCATGAAATTCAGAACACATGCACAATGCCGACCACTCTTGTTATTTCCACTATGATCCTTCACAATAAGAGCACTTAAAAAACATTCGTCATTATGATTTTTAAAGGTTAAAGAAAAAAAGTGGTTATCGGCCAAGACAATTGAAATAGCCAAAAAGCTATCGATCCCTCCCCTCCTGGTCAGAAACATTCCCTAAATGTGTTGTTTATTTTGAATCTGAAAAGGGTTGAGCAGTAACAGGAGGGAGATAGTTTTACCCTCCGCGTCAGAAACGGACTGTTCTGTTTAGTCAGTAGAGGTGGAATGTTTCCCCTTGATTGGGGACCGTTCCGAATCCCAACGTTCTTCAACGAGGACAAACATTCCAGCCGCCAGAATTTAAGGTTTGTTCTGGCCATCTCCCCGCCCCCCCCAGCTCAATCCAGATCAAGTTCCTCTCCCAGCTCCAGAATTGTTTGAGTATATTTTTTTGGGATTGTTGCCAATCCAAAATTGGGAACAACGGGCGCAACTGATGTTGCGTTTGGCTAACATGGGCTACCGATCAGGTGCATCATCAGAGGGAACTGGGTAGATGTTCAGATGGAGGTAGTGAGAAGTCAGGAGAGTCACCTCATCACCATCTTACTCAGTCCTGAGGAAGTTTCTTCTAGGGTGAGCCCCTTTGGAATTAGGGATGGAACCCTTTTAGACGGAGCACTGGTCCAGCACTCTCAAGGACTTAATGGGTTCTTACAGTAGCCCGGCAGCAGCTTCTTCTAGCTGCCCTCAGGAGTCTCAGACCATTCATCATGGACAGAGATCCAAGATTCACGTGGTGAAAAAGTCCTGTTCAAATCCCGCCTCCAGTCGCAGCTGGACTGTTTGATGAGGTTTAAGTCAGAACAGAGAGTTTCTTTAAACCACATTCAAACGGACTGGGTTTATAGAGATTGTTCTGCTTAACCCCTCAGAGGGCTTTAGGACACAAACCAGCGTTCATGCCTTCACACAAACATTCATACAGCGGTAGCAGAGTTGACCCGGGGGCACCTTCTCATCAGGTGGGGGAACCAGCCACACATCCATGGATCGACATCAACAGCAGCTTACGGTTCAGTATCTTGCTCAAGGACACCTTTCAGAAACACAACCTTCCAGAACTCAAGACCCAAACCTTTTGTCACTGTTGATGATCCAGGTACTGGCCTCGGGGTCTACGGATGCATACAGCTGGCCTTCCAGGACAGCGGGGGATCCCTGGACTCCAATGCTGATGTTGTCGGCCGTCAGCCTGAACTGCACTTCCTCTTTGGTGATTCCCACGGGGAGGCGCACGCACGCCGTGATGTCCTCCGCCGTCTGCTGCCAGAAGAAAATGTGCTCGGGTTCTGAAGACAGGAGCAGAGAATACCACGGTGGTATTAAGGGAGGTCCTGGACTCTCCTTCACAGACAAGGACACAGCATTGGTTATGGGGGTACCGCTGGTAACATTTGGAGGCATCAAAGACCTACTTTACAATCCAGCGACTACTTTCTCCTGCACAGAGGTTTAGTTGTTGTCTTTTTAAGATTATTACAGAGTACTGTACTTCTGATATTCCCGGCAAAGATTTTACATTTTTATCCCGAATTAGAGGAAATCTTCTGAAGATCGTTTTTCAAGCCTGAACCCTTCACTAATCCTCGAGGATTACCCACACCCTAACAGCCCTCATCGGTGACCAACTCTTCTCTTCAAAGTGTCAACCGCCTTTCTAGAGGTTAAACACCTGAGTGTGTCAGTAGGACCTGAGGACGCCTCTGGGCGGGGCTGGAACGTCTTCAGGTCCAAACACAAGTCCAGTTGCTCTAGATTCAACATGAAAGATCACCTTGACCTAGACCAATCAGAATCTTTACAGTCACTACTCGTTGTTCTCTTTGACAGCGGACCAATGGCAGGACTCTCCTACCACTGCTGCCCTGTAACTATTATTTAAGTACAACACTGGTGTTCCAGGTTGCAGATACACCTGCCGCTGGAACGTCTGCGCCCGTGTGGACCTCCATCAGAGGTGAATTTGCTGATTGTAGAGAGTAGGAGATGAATACTGTGGAGACAACGGACAATCGCAATTTGTGTCTCTGCATTCGATCAGAGAGCTCAGAGACCTTAGCAGTTCTGGACCGGACAAACTCCACGCTCATCGGATTTGGACTGTGAATAAATGAATGAAGAAGGAAAAGAAGATTTGATGATAAGGAGTTAAGTTGTCCAGCGTCCTGTCCTGTCACTTCTCATAAACCAACGCCAACAAACGCCAATGTTGGTGGTTGTACGTCACAGACGTAGAAAATATAGTTTAAGTGTTCAGTGGCTCACATTTTCCTCCAACAGTAGTCAGGAAAAGCACAAAGGTATCAAGAAGGTGTAACTTCTGTAGTTGCTGCTCAGCTTCTGTCCTCGCCCACAGGAGGAGACAGGAGTTACCCAATAGGAGGTCCTGTTTGCGGACCAGGACTTTGAAGGTTTGAATATATTTCAATCAAAACTCAATACTGAATCGACCTTCCACTGTTTCCTTCACGGATCCTTCTCTCATCAGACGGCCAGAACTCTTCTTCTGCTTCTGTTGGGAGTGAAGAGGTGAGACTCCTCCTCCTCCGGTGACCCGCGGCCATCGAACCGGCTCGGTCGTCAGTGAACCAGTGTGTATGATGTGTGTCAAGAGCTGTGAGGAAACACGAAGGAGGTCGTCGGTGAGAATAGACCGAGACTCTGAATGAAGGAGAAGTGGGTCAAAGCCTTGCTGATCGGTGTCCAACCCCGTGTCCGTCTCTGGCGTCTCTGTGACAGGGACACTGCTGAGAACAGGATCATACACGGAGCAAACGCCCGCCTCACACATCTGTCTAAATCAAGATTGATCTGTGGTAAAGACTTTAGCTGCCATGTGCTTGAATCACATTTTCAAGAGTCGGCTGAAAAACATTTCCTCTGAAACCAGACGCTGTCGACTGATCCGCTGCTTATCAGGAAACTGTCTTCCCTTTATCTGAGCTCTTGCCTCAGGTGGAAGGTTTCCTGTTTCCTGTAATGCAGGCGGACTCTCATCAGGGGCAGAAACGCAGCATCACCACCCCCCCATAACAAACGCTCGTTTCAAAAACACTGCCCAGCATTTCCCTGAGATACACGCAGTTAACATCTGCTGAAAATAAAGAAATCAAAGAGGCTGAAACGCCAGGATTCACTGTCAGCAGTAAAAGTACATGAACTTAACTGTGTCTCATAAAGTACATGAACTTAACTGTGTCTCATAAAGTACATGAACTTAACTGTGTCTCATAAAGTACATGAACGTAACTGTGTCTCATAAAAGTAAAGGAACGTAACTGTCTCATAAAAGTACATGAACTTAACTGTGTCTCATAAGAGTACATGATCTTAACTGTGTCTCATAAAGTACATGAACTTAACTGTGTCTCATAAAAGTAAAGGAACGTAACTGTCTCATAAAAGTACACGAACTTAACTGTGTCTCATAAAAGTACATGAACTTAACTGTGTCTCATAAAAGTACATGAACTTAACTGTGTCTCAGAAAGTACATGAACTTAACTGTGTCTCATAAAAGTACATGAACTTAACTGTGTCTCATAAAAGTAAAGG
>VRLP01010232.1:0-10250 GCA_009660295.1 Lophius piscatorius
ACGACTGACACATTTAAAAAAGGACTTAAAACTTTCCTTTTTAGCAGAACCTATAACCTTAATTAACATTGCTGCTTTTTGGTCAGGCTTTTATATAGTTATTATTTTATTTTTTATTGATGCTTTCATCTGCTTTTGCTTTGTAGCACTTTGAGATTTGATCCAAATGTAAAGTGCATTATAAATTAAATGTATTATTATCATTATTATTATGATGTACTTTATGTGTTTTGACACCTTTCTATCAGATCTAGCATTAGCTTTTTTAGTACATGTGCACTGATTGCACTGATGCAATTTTCCTGACCGATTCCGGTTTTGATTCAGATTTTTTTCCCCTTGAATATTTTAAAACCATAATTTACTGCATACGTACATACATACAATCATGGCTGGCTCTGGGCTCCTGCAAGCTTTAGACGCGCTGCTAAAGTTAGCTTCTTGAAAGTTAGTATGTTCCTCAGGGTGATTAATTTTAAGTGTATGATAATGTTTGATGTCCAGAACGTTTTCATGGTTGTTTCTTCGCAGCTTATTTTGGCCTTACAGTTGTTACAAATTGTGAACATTGTGTTTTCTTCATTGGCACTGAAGGATTCGCAAGCTGGTGAAGTGTTTGTAGCTTTGTGGTGACTGTTTGCGACGTGAACCATCATACAGCGAATGCTTGTAACCAGCACGGAATCAGCCATAATAAGACTGCTATGCCGGCGTATCAGAATAAGCCTGGCCTTCATCGATCGATCAGCCGATCAATTGATAGGTGGCCCTCTATTTTTCAGCAATTGTTCCTACACTAGCTCGCCTGTGGAATCACAATAATGGACAAGCCTGTGACCCTGTCACTGGGAGAAAACATAGATAAAACAAGATAAGTTAAGAATCTTTGTACTTTCACAAAAAGTACAAAGATTCAATCACCACTGGATGTTAAGGGTTTAGGTAGTTTATCCAATCAATATCCAGAGACCTTTTCCACTGACATGATTATATGTTCCTTTGACATTTAAAATATCTACGGGAGTCTGCCCTTTCTAAACTATCAGCATGGTGTAAGCATATCAGACAGTTTTACACACTGACCTATCATTTGTGAAAGAGGTATTTATGTTTGCATTTCTTACACCATACAGAGTCATCAAGGGAAGGCAAATGATCACAAGTGGGAAAGTAAGACTTGTTCCTTTCTCAGTCCTCCCTTTACTGATCAGACACATGATCAAAAGTTGCCGGTGCATGTTCTTTAATGTTTTCTAATGTTACAACTGTTCAATATCATTAATAAAATATTCATTCATTTATTCCCTATCCGTAACCGCTTATCCTGTTCAGTGTCGCGAGGGCTGGAGCCAATCCCAACTGACAGTGACCATGAGATGTGAGCGCTGCGATGAACTGGCGACTCGTCCAATCGGGTGTAATAAGATATTATTAAAAAGTTAAAAGTAAAGTTAAAGTAAAAATTACTGGTATAAAGATGGAGCCAAACTAAGGTAGTGTGTGTGTTTTTATTTTTTTGTTTTTTTAGATACTTTATTTATACCGAAGAAAATTCAAATATTTTCAGAGGAAATTGTAGGTTACCGTTAAAGTGACAGATGTAAATGTTACAACTCTAATTACTTTTGTCTTGTCATGCAGGCAGCTACAAAATGTCAACTTTTCTGGAACCAGAATAAAAACAACCAGATGTCTAACTTGACCTTTAGATTAATCTTATCCCAGTTGAACATTTAATTAAATCTGGAGAATGCGTTTTTGATGCAGGGTGATGCAGGAATCCTTCAACTGAAAGAAAAAGCAGATATAGTAACAGTCTGACCCTGCAGTCCAACTTTGGGAAATTAAATCCATTTGTATAAGAATTATGTTTCTGAGCAATCTTTGTAATCCACTTTGATCAACTATTTGATTCCACTAAAAAAGGGATCGGTATGAGAAAAAACACTCATCAAAATGATACAGGGATGATACAACATGATACAAATGGCCCTACAGTGGATATATGCATGCAGCCATGAGTATGTATTTGCAATCCCTGCAGTGACCATCTGACCAAACAAGAGGATTTTACTCCAGACCACAGAAAAGGGCCTTCCCCTCGGGGAAGGCCATGTTTCCTAGAGAGTGTAAATAACAGTGAATAACAGAAGGATAATACATGCATTGCTTGCCAGTCAGTTTCTGCACAGATGAGAGGCTGACATTTAGATAAAAATATTTCTCAAAGCCACAGCTTCTTGAAAGTCTAAAATAAATGAGTAAACGACTAAACAGATTGGCAAATTGGCTAATTAGCAAAAAAAAAAATCCTCACATCTAACGGCAATAAATGCAGTATTATTTCTACTGACTACTGCATATGTCCTCTGTCATTTATAATGTCGGAAGGTCGATGAGCTAGCTCACTAACATTCATAGATCGCTAAAGGCTCTAAAATACAGCTAATATAAAGAATAACAGCTCTAATTTAGGGAATGATCCAAAGAAGTGATATGTATGTATTTGACCAAGATGTGAACAATGACACGCTGGATCTTTGTCTGATTTGATTTTCAGACGTCTCCATAAATGGACAAGATTGGACCCAGAAAATCCAAAATCCAGATACCAATCTCTGATGTATACATACTGTGTTTTATGGAAGAATTGTCTTTAACACTTTTTTAGATAATTTAGTGTATTTATAAACTGTTGGGAAAGGTATTTTAATCTTTTCTTTAAAACGTTGACTGCTTAACCCTTTCAATTACCAAGTTTGTGTCCCTTATCAGGGAATCCATTCAGTGTGTAAATTACTTTTTTAATAACTAGCATTGGAATCTATCATGCTATGATGTCTTATGATATTTATATAGATAAGTCATAAAGAGCACAGAGATATTTGCCATAACATCTTAGGTTTAACTCTTTGTCTAAGTCTCTTCTTCTATTCGTATAATCCGTCAAAGAAAACTGAATGCTTGCCTTGCTGAGTGCTATTTCTTTTTAAGTATTGTTTAAGTTTTTAAAGACATTTAAATTATATATAATATATATAATTATAATTATATATATATATATATATCTCAATGTAGCCATTCCTGCCTTTGTTCCTTTGATTTTCTTTGAGGTTTTTTTGGGGGGTGGAGCGGGGTGCTCATTTTCAAGAGTTCCTGTGATTTCTCTGATGTTCCCTTGGGGACTCAGTGTGCTGAACAGAGACACTGAAGTGAAGGGCGCAGGAGGCGACCAGCTACAGAGTATTTGAGAGATACTCTGAGAGTTTGTTGGCATTGTCGTTAGATTTAGAGGCCATTGCAATAACTTACACATTAATGGAGAAATCGGCATACATTTTTCTTAAACCGTTGGCAATGTTGGACCCTGGCGGAAGTTTGTGCACTCTGAGGGCTTTCTCTAGTTATGTTATTGTTTGTTTGCAGGGTGTGTGTGAATCTCAGGGGTCAAGTGTGCCCATATTCTAAAACGCATAAAGCATGAAAGCTGTGACTCACTTTGAGTGTTTTGTGTTGTACCATTCCACTGCACACTTGGTTAATTCCATGACAGACTTTTACTAAAGATCAACAGCTATTTCACCAATATGAACCAGCAGAACGCCGCAGTGTTGACTGTTAACAACACGACAAAGCTAACATTCGTCTGCCAACATGGTCACGTTTTCTGTGAATGGAGGATTACTAGTGTTGCTGTAAACACAGCAAGGTGTCAAGAGTTGTACATTTCCTCCTAATGTTTTCTCCCCTTTGACACATATGTCGATTTGGTGTTATTCAATAAAGATTCATAAGCAAAAGTATTTAAAAAGTGAAGGTAAAGACTCTCAAATTTGTAGCAAATCAGGGAGCTCAATATAGATAACAAGCAATAACTGTTATTTTACAAGTTAATCTTACACAATCAAACACATCTCAACATTGTGTTATCTTGATGTATAAAATATCTCAAAAGAAAGGTTGGATTATTATTATTATGTATTATTTCTTTGGGTTGCAAATTTCAGAAATCACCTCTACCTCAAGCTGCAAATCCAATATATATCCCAAGTGGTGCTCAGGTTTTTGTCCCTATCACTTAGTGTCCACTGATGTTCATACATGTTGATGCTCCTCCAAATGTTAAGCACCTCGAAGATTAACAACCAGGCTTATAAATCCTCCAGACACAACAGAAAAACGGCAACCATCAGCAACAAGTAGCAGTCAAATCACAAACGGTGCACAATGAGCTGGAAACAGTGATAACATTTCTGTTTCTCCAAGCTGCTTTTATATCAAGGAATGGATGCAATTATAGTATGTTAACTCTCCTCACTCACCAGTGCATCCATGGCAATGCACCCCCCTACCTAAAAGAACAACCCACCCCACTAACCTCAACAGGATCCCTCCGTTCTACCCACTCATACCGCCTCCTCCTTCCCCGGAACAAGCTCAGCACCATGGGTGATCGGGCCTTCTGTTCTTTTGCCCCTCGTCCGTTGAATGCAATCCCTGACCATCTGAGGGCTCCACAGACGACTGAGACATTTAAAAAAGGACTTAAAACTTTCCTTTTTAGCAGAACCTATAACTTTTAATTAACATTGTTGCTTTTTGGTCATATTTTTATATAATTAATATTATATTTTTTATTAATGTTTTTATTTGATCTTACTTTGAGATTTGATCCAATGTAAAGTACGTTATAAAGAAAATGTATTATTATTATTATTATTATTATTATTATTATTATTATTATTATTATTATATTCCGGGTCAGTAATTCAGATGAGCCTATGCAAAACATAAATTTCACTGAACAAATAGACTGCATTGAAAACCCTTTCATCTTTTACTTGCACTCTTGAATATCTTTTCTATCTTGCAGTAGTAGTTTTAGATTTGTAAGGGTCAAGAACCAGCATTAGGACGTTGAATAGAACAGGTTTATTACCAAAAAAAAATGTAACCTTCAGGTGTCTAAAGACTATTAAACTATGTTAGAAGGGAGCTGTAGCAACTATCAACATATTTTGCACTGTTCAGCTGGCAAGAACAGTATCTTGCAGAATCTTTGTGTTTAAGATATAAAACACAAAGATAGCATCAATAATTTTCCGACACTTTGGACTGACTCGTGATTTGGACTGACATCATGATGACACTGTAAAATCCACTTCCGGTGTATTATGGTCTTCCTATTATGTCTTTCCCTCCTTCCTTTCTTCGAACTGGCCAGACCACTATGTCCCAACATCCACCGATCACAGTAGCTGTGCCTGAAGGCACATCGTATTTTACACTCAAGCCATCAAGGAACAGCCGACCCTAGCCATAAATATATATATATATAGATGCCAATAGAACTGCATGCACACAAAGACAGATGCGCTTATGTCTGAAAACCAAGGACAGCTTTTCAGACAATTAATCACCTCAGCACTAAACCCAACAGACGCACATACTACATTATATCTGAGCCATTACTTTTAATGAAAATTCACTCTGCTCTGTCAAAACAGACTTGTCACTGAATAGGACATGCACAGCTATTCCTGGATGCTAAGTAGGCCGGGCAACCTATGGTGTTACCAGGAGTTCCAGGTGCTTTTTTCTGTGTAAGAGAGCAGCCTTCAGCAGAAACTGACATGGGCTCTAACCATCCTTGACATGGAGTCAATCAGAACTTACTTAGAGGTTTCAGGATGCTGTTGCTGGCCTCATCATTGTTTTCTGTGTCAGATGGGTTCTCTGTCAATCTCTCCTTTCTGTCCTTGTGGCTCGTTCTCCGACGATGACGTCTTCGGCTCCGGTAACTCTTTGGCACATGCACACCAATGTAAACAGTGTGGTGACCTGGAGAAAGCAAAACAGCAGATTAAATAAAAAAAATTTTAAAAATCCTGCAGATTCAGTTTGATGAGACCAGGCCAGGATTTCACATGTGGCATCCTAATAATGTCTAGAAATCATGGCATGGTCACAACATTTGCAAAATGTTTAACACTACTCTACCCAAACATAATATTGGTCACTTGTCAGTTCAGTCAAAGAAGGAACATTTTCACATTCTCTAGAGAGCATAGCAGAGAAGAGCTATTGGGGTTGCAGTACATTGTCAAAATAAATATTTGTACAGAAAAAAGCAGGACTTGCCTGAAACCAAGCCACTACTACATCACTAGTATGCATGCTGGCACAACATCAAAAGTACATGCAGTTACATATAGGTGGATAGTTCAAGGGCCATGATGACAAATGGACCAGACTGTTTCTAAATAGTATGTTATTTTTTTTGTACATGGATGTCGTTCCAACAACTCATGCTTTCAAAAATGCTGGCCATTTGGCTGAGAATTATTGATGGTTGGCACATTTATCTTAAGTTTCTTCACTATTCTAAATCAGTTGTGGAATTGGGCAAGGCAAATCCACACATTGATGGTTACAATAACCATGAAATAGAAGTATAATCAAAGACAGTAAATGTCAGTCAAGCGCTGTCCTTCTGTAAACCATCAGATAAACTGACTTCCAGCTCATGTCTTGTTGATATTATCAAATACGTCAATTCTTCATTACAAAACCCATTTTCTCTAAAAAGCTCGGTATAATGTTGCAAAGCCTTAAATAGAAACATGTCAGGCTTTGAGAGGAGCCTTACGTCACGACGCTGGGTATGCACAGATACAACTCAAACAGAAAGCTTTCCGTTACAGTGTTCACATGCAGCGACTGGCAATCGGAAAGGCTTTCCGAAAGGATTTTGACTACCTCCTTGCAAAGGAATGAAATCTAATTCGGAAAAGTTCTTTCCATTCGGAAAGGGGTGTTTACATGAAGCATTTTCTTTCCGATTAGACGTTTTTTCCGAATCTAATCGGAATTAGGCTGTCCATGTAAACCCACCTACTGTTAAAAAGTCCATCAGCCAGTAAATTAGGCCAGCATTAATGTTGTGAATGCTTTTCAACCTGTGTGCTAAAATGTGGAGCTGGATGCAGTCATAAGTGGAGGAAAAGTGTACTCAGCTATTGCAGTCTAAATTCTTCCACTTGCTGCCATTCATTTTCACAGACTGTATGATGATCTTCAAAAATCTGCGAGTACCTTTGTCATGGATAAATGACAAACCCCATCTACACTAAATGGGAATAAACTATTAGTGCTTCAATCTTGAATACCTGGCCTTCACTTGATTTTTAAAAAAGGTCAGTTAATGGAGATATGGACTTAGCTTCAACACCTGCAGCATTCTCTTTTATTCTCTTTTGAAACTCAACAATATTCTCTTATATCAAGGTAACCTTAAAACTTAAAATTAACTCAATTGCAAAATTGCTAACACTAATGTTGTCTAAGAAAACAGAATAAATCCTAGCTTAAAGAAGGATAAAATACCGAGGTTTCATGCTCAAAGCATCTCTCACTATTACGGAACATAATTAACATGATTTGTTCTGTAATCCAAGTTTTATTAACAACAGTTCCATAAATCGTTACAATGGTTTATTTTTCTCTTTCTATTTTCAATCTTGGTATTTCTTTGAAAGTTAAGACTTGGGATTAAGTTCTACTTTGATGATATGGTTTTCCATAAATAGCGCACTGCATAAACCAATATTGAGTTTCCCATCCAACACCAATTCAAAATGTGATCATTAGGCAGGCCCAACAATCTGTACCTGGCTGTCTAACATTGACTGCAAATCCACAAGGCGACTGGGTAAAACCTATACTATCCGCCACATTTTTGGCATTAGAAGTTTTTTTCCTCGGACACAGGGGCAGACAATAGAAAAGCAACCTTTCAGAGTGAACATCAGAAATCCTCCTGAAACAAAAGGCTCTATGCAATCAGTGCCAGACGTCGCCTTTTGGAACATGTTGGGTAACACCGATCCAAGCACTGCACATGACACAACCGGGAGGTGGCTGAGCCCCTCAACACAAACAACAATGATATCTCTTGAAGCACAACAGCATTCATTATTCACTCCTACCACAATGCCTTGTTTTTTTAGGGGTTAATCTAAATTCACTGATACTGACGGTTGAGCACGCAAGCTAGTACTGAGCATCAAAGACAAGTGAAGGAATAATCTTCTTATTCTCCAACTTTGTTTTCTTCATTGTCATTGTTGTCATAGCCTTTATCATCTCCATTCCATATTTGGGGGGTTAAAGGGGGGAAAATTTACATATTTTACGCATCTGATTCATGGGTAATAAAATGGCACTATGGTGTATATTCTCAAAATATCCAAATATTTTACCCTCCTCATTAGATATCAAGACTCAAAGGGGGTGTAAGTTATCAGGTTAATAAATATATTTTATTATATATGTTAACATTTTACCACTAGAGTCATGGTTAGTACCCAGTTTTTGTACACCATTGAAACTGCACAACTCTTAAACTTTTAACTTGACTCAGCATATTTAAAAATTCTACCCATAAATTGCATTTAAGTGTGACACAGAACCCAGAATGAAAACATAATGTTGGTGACAGGCCTGCATCACCCACACTAGAGGTGTGTCTGATAACTGTTTGGTTCAACAAACACAACGTAGAAACACAACATCAATCAGGCTGCCGCCATCATTGACAAAAAGAGAAAAAAGATTCTTCAGGAAACATAATTCCAAGTTGCTAACAGTTCCGTCAGAGGGAGGCGTGGATATTTCATCTGTGAATAAATTACACAAAATTATTCCAATTACTATTTGTAATTAGTAACAAATTACTATTTAATAACTCGTATTGAATTGGCAAAGGTTTTAGGGCCGTGGTCCTTTCTAACACAAATATCCCCATTTATCTTTTTTTGGGACGGCCCGATCGAAGAAGTACACTGACTTGGGACCCCAGTCACAACTAGTTAAAAACATTTAATGTGATGACGATTTTATAAACACCAGAATTGTTGGGGTCTATTTTTGGTCCTTCCCTAACTGGTAAAGAATTAAGTAAGACTATAAATTATGAGTCGAAACAAAAGCATGCGATAAAATTAAACGTAGAAACTAATTGTCACGCTCAGATCCGCAGTTTACTAATTCATAAATCTTGTGGCTACGCATAGATGTGAGGTTATTTCTGTTTTCCTTCCCTTAAGACTAACACATTGTAAACTGAGTTTTTGTGGGCTAAGCGGACATTAGAACAAGATCTAGGGGCATAATGCTGAAAGGTGATAATAAAAGAGAACAAACATATTTACAGACAAAAGAGTGTGGTCCTTTTAGCGCTGATAGATGTGCAGTAAAGGAGATCATCAAGACGTTTGCACAGGCTTGCCACAATTAGACAGGAGGTGGGAGAATGAAGAGAGTGATGGAGGAGAAGGAGTAAAAAATAGACAAGTCAAGGAGCTGGAAAGGAAGATTTGTCGACCTCCAGGGCAGCATTGTGCAGCGACTTCCTCTTCTTTTTTTGTGTGAAAGAAGAACCTCTTTTAGAGCTGCCTGTAAGCACACACTGAATTAAATAAAATCCTTGCTTTTGCTGGGAGGTTTGTTTAGGTCACTAGATTTCTGGGGCGAAGCAACGCCGAGTCTGGTTACCCCAGTAACCGCAGCACTGGGACCTGCCCAGACCAGTCAGGAGAAGGGCAACATGCCACACGACACTGACAACATTCCAATACAAAACAGCTTTAAAATTCATACGTTGGAGAGATGTTTTATTTAGGCAGAAACAATGATTATTCTTCTTTATTACTTTTCACTCTGCTATAACTGACATCATGTTCCCACTTTGATGCACCAGATCTTAGCGTTTAGGTGGATAGGAGCTTAGCATCTGCAGTGTAAATGAACAGCGTGTATTTGAGTGGTATCACAGATTTATCCGTGTTAGATAAAGTTAATTTTGCAATGGAGCAAAGCTCATCTTGCAGACTTTTATCAAGTACAATGTGACAAATGTCAAGGTACCTCGTCTCTCTGTTGTTATCAGTCAGTGTTTGAGTCAAACATTTTGTTTTGAGACAGCAGCGGGAAGCAAAAAGAGCTCAGTGGAGCCTCCAAAAAGCTATTTAGCCAGCAGGCAAGGACACATGCGAACACAGCTGAAATTCTGGCTGCACACAGGAAGTCAGAAAGATTGAAGCAGGGTTCAAGCTGAGGTGACACCTGACAAAATGTTGAACTCATTGGGGAACACTGCTGTGCATATTCCATTGTTTACTCTGTTATTTTCATCACGTGAAAATAAGTAGCAACCCAAGTTATATCTGTGTTATTGCACATTTCATACT
>VRLP01010233.1:0-10249 GCA_009660295.1 Lophius piscatorius
ATATATATATATATATATATATATATATATATATATATATATATATATATATATATATATATATATATATATATATATATATATATATATATATATATATATTGATCTTCAAAGGTTTGAGGCCATAATTTATCATCTGTTGGTTTGATTTAGTCTAAATGTGGAGCGACTGGAGGAAATCTTACTTAT
Source organism: Lophius piscatorius (assembly GCA_009660295.1). Lineage (NCBI taxonomy): Eukaryota > Metazoa > Chordata > Actinopteri > Lophiiformes > Lophiidae > Lophius > Lophius piscatorius. The sequence goes on from VRLP01010233.1 coordinate 190, forward strand.
ATGTTATATATAATATATCATATATATTATATATAACATATATACATTTATATAATATCAAATATTATATATAACATATATGATTTATATTCTATCATATATACAGCATTATGTATCTTTCTGATAGTTCATATTTTACCCACTAGGGGCAGCGTTTTAACAGACGACATAACTTCCTGTTTACTCTGAGGAGTTGTTGGTTGTGTGATACAGGGGGTTGGGGGCTTTGTACACATTGCCGGTCTGGTATTTGAGCACCTTCTCTGCAGCCTCTGTGATCTTCCTGCTGAGTTGGTCCAGGCGCTCCTTCACATCCTTCGCCTCAGCATCAGCTGTTCTGCTCAGAGGAAGAGCACCGACGCACTTCTGGCCCGTCTCACAGGGAGGACTTCCCTCGAGGGGACACAGTCTCCCAGCGTCGCACTGGAGAGGGGTACAGGGTTCCGAGCGAAGATCTCCGCAGACCTGGAACATCACAGAACGACGGTTTACAGAACAAACAGACCGGTAGAATTCAGGTCTAGTACCAGAAGAGGTTCTGAATAGGACTAAGAACTAGTGTCAGCCCTGCAGGTCTGCTAGAGGGGGTCTTAGTTAAGTTTCAGTCCTGAAGACAAACCAGGACTGCTGGTGCTCAGATCTTCCCCAGAGGAGAAGAAGAGTTTTCTAAGTATGAAGTAATACATGAAGACCTTCAGTGAGAGTTCTCCTTCCTCACGGGTTCAGGTCCAAACACCGGCTGGTTACCACTCATACCTGAGCACCGGTCAGCCCTCGTTCACAGGTGAGCAGGTGGGCTCACAGAACCAGGGTTCTGAGCTGAGGTATGGTGGTTACCTGCTTTGCGACTGGAGTGAGGTCCGGCCGCGCCGCCATGCTCTGGTTCATCTTCTCCAGATCTCTGGTGTTGACCGGCTGGACCCGGTTCCTCAGGTCGGCGGTCTCCTTCCTGACATCAGCCGACTCCTTCAGCGTGTCCTCGCTGTCCCTCACTGTCCCAGCTGCCTCTGTTGACTCATTGTAGGCCTTCTGGATGGCAGAGAACGCTCCTGCAGAGAGGAGAGAAGGTTTCTGGTGTTTCACGTGTTGCTTCATCAGGACACCGTAGAATCATCATCATCATTATCATCATCATCATCATCGTCGCAGCTCCTTCATGTTAACACCATAACTACAAAACTATTTCATGGATCATTATCTCCACAAAGACCTCAGCGAGAGGAAGAACTGGAGTGAGTTAGGGAAAGGTCAGTGGCATATTTCCACCACTAGGGGGAGATTTATCTCTAAAAGTCTTTGGACCATAATTTCTCAACCGTTGGTCCGATTCAGTCCAAATGGGGTGCCGATGAATAGACTGGAGGAAATCTGTCTGCTATCATGTTTTACTCTAACAGTTCAGACTTAACTCACTAGGGGGGGCTCTGTTTATGACAAAGAAGTTATTCCCTCTTTTCGGACATATCTTCTCATTAAATGTGAGTTCTAGCGGGGGTCGGGTCTATTCAGGGGTAAACAGCGCAGGTCCAGTTCATGCTGAGGGTCCGGTTGATGAACTAACACCTGCAGTCAATCATACTTCAGGAGAACTCGTCAGCGGTCGGGATTCGGACCTGAGGTGTTGGAGCGGGTGGAGTTATTCACTGCATCCTTCTTGTCCTTGAACTCCACAGCCAAGCGGTTCAGAAGATCCCGTAGTTTGTCCAGTTCTGAGTCCAGACCTGGAGTTTTCACCAAGGGAGAAAGATTATCGTGGACCTCCTCCACCTGGTTCCTGAGAGACAGAAACAATCGTTAAGCTCAGTGTCCGACCACCAGTGAGAATGAGGTGAAGAAGGCCTCCATGTAAGAACGTCCTCAGGGTTCTGGTCCCCTCACCTGAGCCCGTCCAGCTGAGACAGAGCATCATCCAGCTGTCTGGTGGTACCGAGAGGAAGGGTGATGGAGTTCTTGATCAGATCCAAGCTGAAAAGAATGTTACGGACGCGAGGCATGAACTTCTCCAGATCTCCGACGTCTGCCGGACTGGAGGGTATGCCGGAGGAGAGTCTCCCGAGAGCTGAGCTGAGGTTCTGCATCTGGGCGTCCAGGGTGAAGAAGCAGGACGGACATGTCTCACAGGTGGGGAAGGAGTCACAGTGTCCACGGCCGCAGGAGTCACAGCGGGTGCCGGTGACGCCCGGCCGACACAAACAGGCGCCGGTCTGCTTGTGGCAAACTTGTGTGACGGTTCCTTCAGCGTCACAGCGGCAGGCTGGAGAGGAAGCAGCGACACATTGGACCTCAGGTGTCCACCGTCCATCGTCTTCATCAGACACTCCCTCACGCATCACAGGTAAGTCACCACATTATACACTCTAAAAACTGTTTACGGTCAAATATGGCTGCTGTTGGATGGCGCTGTGATAAATCTGATCACTTTGTACAAGATTACCGTAAAAACCGTTACATCGTTAACGACAGGAAGTGATTTAAAACAGTCACATCGTTAACGACAGGAAGTGATTTAAAACAGTCACATCGTTAACGACAGGAAGTGATTTAAAACAGTCACATCGTTAACGACAGGAAGTGATTTAAAACAGTCACATCGTTAACGACAGGAAGTAGAAATGAAGATTGTTGCCTTCGTTTAGCATCTTATTTCTGCAGAAAGTATGCTAAAATGGTTAAAGTCGCTCATTTAGACGGGATAATACTTTTACAGTAACGACTTACTTTCGCACCCAAACGATGGACAGGAAATGTGGCGAGCTGCTGACCGCGTCCGACAAAGTCGGCTTCCTGTTTACGGTCGCTGCTATCAAACAGCTAGTTAACTGGAAAAAAACACGATATATAAGACAAAAAAAGATTCACACGCCTGCGCTACAAATATTATTCCATTAATTTGACCAAACTTTGGCATTTATTCGGATAATTCAGCGGATTTACGATGTTGATATACTGTTTTTATTTTTACTGTTTTTTGCTGTTGCCATTTGAACGTTTTTTCTACAGACCTTTTTCTTTTTACAGTGTAATGTTCTTTGTAAACCATAATGACATCATATCTGTTTGTTATTTTTCATGGTCAAATTCTGGCGGCTACAGTTTGCGGTATTTTACTGTAAATTATACAGATTTTCTTTACGGTGTATCCTGTTTCTTCTCTCTTCTCAAAACGTCCGCGGGAGAAAGGATGTTATCTCTGTGCGTTTATCTGTCTGTCAGCAGGATTACCGTATAAATACAGGATATTACCCAGAGGTCGGTTTTAGCGCAACCTAGAGGTGACATTTGGTAACGATACGTGTTTCAGGGCATTTCAAATGAAATAGTATAATAAACAGTGTTGCTATTGCTGCTTTTGTTCCTTTGATTCATTGGATGTTACTTATGGGAGTGAGCCTGGAGTGCGGTGGGCTGAACAGAGACACTGAAGTGGAAGGCACAGGAGACTAGCGGTTTTATCTTCTTTGCTATAAAATTGAGTATTAAAAAACAAAAAAAGTAATAATGATCATAATAATATATAATTAAAGGGGGCTGACTCACGTCGGCATCCTAACAGAGGGTCTCCATATCGGCCTTCTGGACACTCGCTGCACCTTCGCCCTCCAACGTTTGGTCTGCACTGACATCGACCCGTCTCCTGGAAACAAGACCACACCTCTAAATCCACTCTTATTAACCAAACAGCATCAACACAGTAACAAAACTCGGCTTAATTCAGTTTGCGTATTATTATGTTGAACAAAACTTAAATTTTCATTCATCAACTCATGAATATTAAGTAGGTGCTGAGGCGGCGTTTCTTCAGATAACGTTTGTTTGGTCACCAGAAATGTATCGAGTTCATGCCAAAATATCAAGTGAGCTCCAGATGTAGTGACATCTAGTGGTGAGTTTGTAGATCGCAGCCAGCAGACAGCACCTCAGCTCAGCCCTCCTATCCCAGCGTGGTGGGAGGAGCTATGGTGGCCTATGGTGGTTCATCAGATCGTTTTAAAAGAATACAGTCGTCATTTTACAGGAATAAAGTCATTTTATGATGATTTTAAAGTATTTTATCATCATCATCATCATCTCTGTGATCCTTCAGGAGCTTCACCGCTGCTGAAAACTCCAGAGATCACTGAGGAGGAGGGGGAGGCCGGAGGTCCCACCTGGTCACAAGCGTCACTGAGGGAGTGGGCGGGGTCACAATCGCAGCGCTCACAGCGTCCGGACAGGAGAGGTTTCCAGTAGCCTTTGGAGCAGAGCTCGCAGCTGAGACCCCGGAAGTGCTGCCGACAGGAACACTGGCCGGTCAGCGGGTCGCAGGCGTCTGACAGCGAGCCGTCTGGAGAACAGGAACATTCTGGAGGGCAGGAGGAACATCGGCGTTAGGAAGGAGGTTCCACAGCTGTGGTGTCGGCAGGGAGAAGGTCCAGTGTGAAGAATAGAGGCGGTTCGAGCTGGTTTCTAACCTCATAGGGACGGACTGATACAATATAAAACACTATGCTACAATGCTACGCCGCGCTATGATGATATACTACAATTCTAAGCAAAATTCCACGCCGCGCTACAATGCTATGCTATACAATGCTAGGCTGCGCTACGATGCTATACTACATTGTACGCTACAATGCTAGGCTACGCTATAATTCTACGCTACAATGCCATGCCGCGCTACGATGCTATAGCTATAGCCACAATTCTAAGCTACAATGCTATGCTATGCTACAATGCTATGCTACAATGCTATCCTGCGCTACGATGATGTACTACAATTCTACGCGACAATGCCACGCCGCGCTACGATGCTATACTTCAAATCTACGCTACAATGCTATGCTACGCTACAATTCTACTCTACAAACCAAGCTGCGCTACAATGCTACGCTACAATGCTATGCTACGCTACAATTCTACGCAACAATGCCACGCTACGATGCTATATTACAAGGCTACGCTACAATGCTATGCTACAGTGCTACGCTACAATGCTTTGCTACGCTTCAATGCTATGCTACAATGCTACGCTACAATGTTTTGCTATGCTTCAATGCTACGCTACGATGCTAGGATATGATACAAAAAACAAACATGTAGCAACATTCTAATCTACAGAAGCCCGGAGACTCTAAACGTTAGACCGTCTAGCTCAGTGGGCACCGGGCCGGTCGTGGGGTCCTTCAGCAAGACCCTCAACCCAGTTACTGCCTGGCGTCTCAGAGGCTCTATATTTCCCATCATGCCCTCATCCTCCTCATGGTTTAGGAGAAAGCTGTTCTCTCTTCAAGAAAGGTTGAGTAGGTGATTGGACTTTGGTCTGGAGTTTCTTGAAGACTCACTGGTGCAGCCCAGCGGGTCGGCGGCGCCCAGGCCGTAGTAGCCCCTCTTACAGCGGTCGCAGCGAGGACCTTCTACGTTCGCCTTACACCGACAGGCGTCTGTGCTGGGGTCGCACCGGCCGCCGTTCACCGTTCCCTCGGCGCTGCAGACACAACCTGCAGCAGAAGAACAGCACCAACATCAGACGCCGCTTTGACTCCATCCAGCAGGTCACGGACCAACACCACCTACGGATGCAGGCGTCAGGGCGGTCCATCCGGCTGCGGGGGTTCTGCTGGAAGCCCGCGGCACACTGCTCACACTTAGGTCCTGTAGTGTGGTGCAGACAACCTTCACACACTCCTCCACTCCTCCGCCCACTGTTCTCGTACGCCGCCGGGTCAAAGCGACAGCGCTGGGCGTGGTTGTTGCAGTCACAGCCTGGGGAAAATGTTAGCATAGCATCGTTAGCAGACAGCACACACTAAGTGGGCTCACAGTGTAAATAAGAGTAAACTGAATCTGAGTCAGCAGGATGATCTGGGGGTTAAACTCTGATGAAACTTCACCGTCGGAGCGTTAGAATCTCTCAGGTGACAATAATTAAATCATTCAAAATAAAGGTGTGAAGAAAGCACCTATTCTAAAATCACACCACCTGACCACATAAAGAGCACACAGGTAAGTCCAAGGGGAGGAACAAACACAAGGCTAGCACGCTAGCATTGTCGCTATGTCTTACGTTGGCAGGCGTGAGGGTCGTTCTCCTCCGCTGGCCTCCAGGGAAGGTCATTGTAGAGGTCAGCGCAGCGCTCACAGTTCACCCCCGCTGTGTGGTGCTGGCACTCACACTGACGACTCACCTGTCAATCACACACATCACACACAGACACGTCAATCAGTCGGACACGTCAATCACACATCATGAAATTTGTTGGTGATGAAAGGCTTTGGAGATGAAAGGCTTTGGAGATGAAAGGAGATGAAAGGTATTGCAGATGAAATGTGCTGGAGATGAAGGTGTTGGTGATGAAAGGCCTTGGAGATGAAAGGTTTTGGAGATGAAAAGAGATGAAAGGTATTGCAGATGAAATGTGTTGGAGATCAAGGTGTTGGTGATAAAAGGTTTGGGAGATGAAAGGCTTTGGAGATGAAAGGAGATGAAAGGTATTGCAGATGAAATGTGTTGGAGATGAAGGTGTTGGTGATGAAAGGAGATGAAAGGTTTTGGAGATGAAATGTTTTGAGTGTGGCTGAAAGAACGATCCATCAGACGGTGGTTAGGATTACGGCTGTCTTCAGCTCCAAACCTCTGCCTACCTGGATGCTGGTGGAGGTGGGCTGGTTTCCTGTCTCTGGCAGACATCGGTTGGCGTGTCCGTGACACAAACAGCTGCCCATCACCTTCATCTCCTTCAGGGCATAAAATCTACTGAGAGCTCTTCCTGGTTGATGTGGAACATCACCCAGTCCCGTCATCCTCACCCTCAGCCCCGTTAACCCCGACACATCTGAGGAGGAAACAGCCGTCGATCAGACGACCTTTAACCTTTAGAAGGAACTAAATCCATCAGTGACCCTGACAGACAGAGACTCACCTTCAACCTTCTGGCTGTCAGCAGCGGGAACGTTGGCGTATTGGCGCAAAGGACTGAACTCGATCTGGAGAAGGAAAATCATTTAAGTTTGATAACTCAAAAACATCTCCTTTTATCCCACAGTCCTCAGTGTGAGGAACAACTGGGTTGATTTTGGGAAACCTTGCATATTTCTGCCACTGGAGGGCGCTTTATCTCCAAAAGGTTTAGGGCCATAATTTCTCAACCGTTGGGCTGATTTGGTCCAGATTTGTTTCAGAAGAATCGACCGGAGGAGTTTTCTCCTTCCATGTCTCTCAGCTTTTCCCTTATGCTGTTCAGATTTTACTCACTGGGGGGAGATTTGTGTGGAAACAGGTTCTGATCCGTAACTTCCCGACCATCAGTCCAGTCGTGTCTAAATTTATCTCTTAAGAATCGACTCCAGAGAATCTGTCTGGTTTTATTCCTGAACTCATAAAAACGTATTCATCTTCATCATTGAGTCACTATGGGATCTGATCCTAGAACAGACTGATGATGTCAGAGAAACAGTAAGGTTGAGTCACTATGGGATCTGATCCTAGAACAGACTGATGATGTCATAGAAACAGTAAGGTTGAGTCACTATGGGATCTGATCCTAGAACAGACTGTTGGAGATTATGATGAGTCATGTTTAATGTGAAGAGTTGAGTCAGGGGGGTTGCTGGTACGAAGCAGGAGACTGGGGGCTTTTGGGGGACATAGTTGGACTGGTTCCTGGCGGTAGAAGAGTTAGGGGGTCCTCACTCTCTGGTCCTGGTATGGGTTTGCTCCTGTGGGGGGCAGCGTGTGGCAGTAGGTATCATGCACGCTCAGAGGCACCAGGGTAGGGATGCCAGGAAAAGCTTTCTGACAGTCTGTTGCCATGTAGAGAGCGGGTTTCCAGGTGCTGCCGTTATCCAGCGTCCTCTCGATGACAAATTCAGCGGGACGAGGACCCTGCAGGAGAAAGACTTTCAGGTTTCAAACTCACAACCTGTGACCCATCTGGGATCAGTTTGATGATGTGGTAACCAATGATGAAACAGAACCACGGAAGTGGACAGATTCCTGTGGTCCAGCGCCGACGGTCCCATACCTTGAAGCTGAGCACCAGGTTGTCCAGCTGGAACAAATCATCCAGGTCCAAACTGAGCGAGACCGGACTCTCACCTGCAGGACCAGAACATGAAGAACCTTTAATCCACCAAACATGACCAACACACTTTTCTCACTCCACTTTACTCACAACTGTAAGATCGGCTGTGGTGAGATTCTGGGTTCCCGAGTTCTTCTAGTTAAAGTTCCTCTTCGAAAGATTTATTAAAATCTGTTTATTAGTATCTGTTTATTAATATCTGTTTATTAGTATCTGTTTATTCATATCTGTTTATTAGTATCTGTTTATTAGTATCTGTTTATTCGTATCTGTTTATTAATATCTGTTTATTCGTATCTGTTTATTAGTATCTGTTTATTAGTATCTGTTTATTAATATCTGTTTATTAGTATCTGTTTATTCGTATCTGTTTATTAATATCTGTTTATTAGTATCTGTTTATTCGTTTCTGTTTATTAATATCTGTTTATTCGTATCTGTTTATTAGTATCTGTTTATTAGTATCTGTTTATTAATATCTGTTTATTAGTATCTGTTTATTCATATCTGTTTATTAATATCTGTTTATTAGTATCTGTTTATTAGTATCAGTTTATTCATATCTGTTTATTAGTATCTGTTTATTAGTATCTGTTTATTAGTATCTGTTTATTAGTATCTGTTTATTCATATCTGTTTATTAGTATCTGTTTATTAGTATCTGTTTATTCGTATCTGTTTATTAGTATCTGTTTATTAGTATCTGTTTATTAATATCTGTTTATTAGTATCAGTTTATTCGTATCTGTTTATTAGTATCTGTTTATTAGTATCTGTTTATTAGTATCAGTTTATTAGTATCTGTTTTATTAATATTCATCTATTAGTATCAGTATTTTAAAACTTTTACAAACTAATTTTTGTTGATATCATTTTTACCTCAAGCTCACAGTTAGCGGTTCTGTTGTTGTTGTTGTTGTTGTTTTTTTGTCATGTCAAGTGTCATGAAATATATTCATTATTCCACAATAACTTTTCCACAGTTTGATTGGTCACAATTAATATTCAGTGTTCCGATTAAAGTCGTCCTTCTGATTTGATCCTGACTTAATCATTAATGTCACTTTCTCCTGATCAGAATGTATGTTTCTTTTTTTCAGGAGAAAGAGTTTTGGACTTCATTTTCACATAAATAAAATTAGAATGAAGTTTCAGAATTTTGATTTTATTCTGGAACTCATCTCCACGTTTGTTGTAGTTTTGTGTCCTGCAGCCAGAGGGCGCTGCTGGACGGTCTTTACCGGCCGTCCTCTTACGGTCTACTCATGTGTTTCTTTTCAGCCCACCTTTCCTGGACTGCCACCAGCGGTTGGGTCCAGCGGTGGACAGGACGTCCTGGACGGTGTGAGCCAGCGGACCCTTTGGATTCCTGGAGTCACATGGACAACACTTCATCCTCCGCTGGAAGACATTTGAGGAACGTTAGAGGAACATCTCACTGTTTACTTTACACCGAGGAGTGTTTGTCCTGAAAGTCACCCCTGGACCTTAGACCTTCCTCCGAGCGTGTCACTCTGCCTCGCTGCTGGGACTCTGCCAACCAAACACTGATAGTGTGTCGGGCCGAGGAGAAGCCTCAGGTGACATTCTGAGCTTTATTTGGTACCAAACACAGTTCTGACGGGTCAACAGCCTCAGACAGAACTTTGCCCCAGTGCCCGCTGATCTAGTTAGCCTTCAGAAGGTCTGCAACCAGACACGTCCTCTCGGTCAGAGTCTTCTCCTTCTCCTGTCTCCTTCTCCTGTCTCCTTCTCCTGTCTCCTTCTCCTGTCTCCTTCTCCTGTCTCCTTCTCCACCTGTCCTCTGTCTCTTCCTGTCACACCGACCAACTGCATGTCCTCTCTCCCCACCTCCACAAACCTCCTCTTTGCTCCTCCACTTCTTCTCCTGCCTGCAGCTCCATCTCCAGCATCCTTCTACCAGTAGATCCACTATCCCTCCTCTTCACGGGTCAGAACCATCTCAGTCTGTCCTCTCTGACTTTGTCTCCAGGACGTCT
>VRLP01010234.1:0-10248 GCA_009660295.1 Lophius piscatorius
CACCACCCACCCTGACGGGAGCTGGTCTTACTCCAAATCTACTCAGCAGTATGACGTGTGTTTCAGCTCAGACACGCTGAAGAGTGACGTAGTGGTTTTCCCTGGTCAGTTTCCGCCTGTAGATGCTGAACTCATCAGCATCAACGAAGGAGAGACTTTTAACAGAACTCAGACTTTACCAAGTAAAGAAAAGGTAAGCACTGACTAATCATTCCAATATGAAGGAGTCATTCCATTTGGTGTTCAGTGAACAAAATGTTATTCGATATACACACAGAACCGAACATGTTAGTAAAAAGCATTGCCATGCTTCCCATCCTAGTGTTGGTATTACTTAGATCTGCAATAATTTATGTTCTGCTGCAACTTGTCCAACAATTCCAGATGATTTGAAAATTTGAAAGGGTGACGTTGGTGGTGGTGGACATTACTTCAGAATGTCTCTGTCGCATAACTTTGTTGTGATGGTGTTTTGCTGTGTGCTGGAATACTGATAATTTAGTGTAAAATAACAATATTATTTTCTTAGAATAATTTAATACCTAAATAACTCATTTTAAACCTGTTTATAGTGTTTTTTCAGAGTATTTCATGCAGGATTCTTGATTAAAAGTGAATCACTGTTGAGTCGCTGTCCGTGGTACTGAAAATCTCCACATTTGACTTCAGCTGCTGGTGCTGTCCCTGGTTCTACTATTGTGATGTTGGTTGGAGTGGTCATAGCAGATTAGTTTATACCTTCTGGCCATACTATTTAAAAAACATACCATTATTTGCTTTCTGATTTTAGCTATGAGGACAGTTAGACTCTCATAACGGGATTTTTAAAAATTAATTTACACTAGTTTTTGCAAGTATAAGGCATGGCTACCTAATGGATATCAGGTTCAATATTTTAATACATGACTAACAAAAACCATGATCTGATTTTCTTTTCTTTCTAAAGTGTCTATGTTCTGCTTGAACTTATCTCTTTCTAGCTCAATATCTCAAAGGTCATTTTCACTCCCTGAATTGTCATTTTAACACCTTCCGAGTCAACGAGTGTTGTAGTTAATTGTCAGAGTTTATCTCATTGAAGTTAATCCAACTCGTAATTCAGCTCCAGCCTGAGAAAATGAACAAAAAAAAATATGCCGAGCTGTATAGGAGGGTAGAAAGAACGCTTATCTATCATAGCTTTAATGAATTACTGGGAACGCTACTTTTTTTAGAGAATACTGGAAAAATAACAACTTTGTCTTGTTATCGTGTTCCTTGATGTAATTTCCTGTTCCACCTTTGTGCATGACAGTAGTACTCAGATAAAGGGACTCCTTTTTGCTTTATTGGGCCCCACTGTTAAATTAAATGGGGAGAATTGTTGTGTGTTTTGAGTTACAACTTCAGTTTCTGTTTGTTGCTGGTGGAATGAAGCTAAATCTACAGTAAAGATGAGAAAACCCCAACCTCTGGATCTCATTCTGTATTTATAAGATCTGAGTGAAGCAGACTCCTTCTGACCTGCTCTTCACATCAACGATGTCAAGCAATATCATAAAAAGGAATATCGTGAACTCTAATTATAAGCATAGCAGCAACACCTCGTTGATTGCAGATCTTTCATCAGCATTTATTTCCTCATCGATAGTGTTTAATCTTCATATAAATAAATATCAATTTATGATTTTAGGAGAAGAGGTTATACAATCGCCACTAGATGTCACTAAAGACCATGCAATCCCTGCGTGTATTATATTCACGAACTCCTCCTCCACTCATGACAAAAAGACACGTCATTGTGCAGAGCTTTGTCAAAGTAGCAAGTAACCAAACGAAGCTTGGACAGGAGAAGAACCTAAGCGAGGAAGGATTTATAAAATCGACCATTTTTCTGGCACATACAAAGAGGCAGGAATAAAGATTTGTTGTTTTTGCATCGACAGCGATGGCTGCGCGTGAACGATGGGATAATTCCGTGGTGCTGTTTTTCACTCTGCTTTGTCTGTGCGGCTGCTCCGTTGCTCAGATCTCGTATTCCGTTCCAGAGGAAGTGGACAAAGGGACCGCAGTGGGAAATCTCGCAAAGGATTTAAATCTCGGTGTGCAGCAGCTGCTTCATGCGGGTCTACGGATCACTTCTTCGCATAAGAAGCAGTATTTTGACATAAATCAGGATTCTGGAGTGCTTTTCGTTAACGAGAGGATAGACCGGGAGGAGCTTTGTGTTCAGACGGTCAGGTGCTCGTTAAACATAGAGGTGATAGTGAGTAACCCCCGCAGCCTCCATCGAATTGAAATTGTGATTACTGACGTGAATGATAACGCTCCGTCTTTTCAGGAAGAAATAACGAACATAGATATGTCTGAATATTCATTTGTTGGTGACAGACATCCTCTACCGTTGGCTCATGACGCAGATGTAGGCTCCAATTCAGTAAAGACGTACAAATTAAACCCGAATGATCATTTCTCTTTGAATATACAGAACACCGATGACCAGAGCGTGTCTGCTGAGCTGATGCTGCAAAAAACATTAGATAGAGAAAAACAGGCTGTTATTGAACTCACTTTGACAGCAATAGACGGAGGAAAACCTCCCAAATCAGGCACTTTACTGATAACAATTAACGTTCTGGATGTAAATGATAATTCACCTTTATTCAGTAAATCTCTTTACAAGGTCCAAATTGTTGAAAATGCAAATATTGGCACCGCTTTATTAACATTGACAGCCACCGATTTAGATGATGATGTAAATGCGCAGCTTGTATACTCCTTTGCAGAAAGAGGACGTTTAAATCCTAGTGATAAATTTACCTTGAATGAAAATACGGGAGAAATTACGGTAAAAGACAATATTGATTACGAGGAAAATCAAGCATACGAGCTGCGCGTTCAAGTTCGAGACAAAGGCCACCCTCCTCGATATGCTTACAGCAAGGTATTAGTGGAAGTTATTGATCTGAATGATAATGCTCCTGAAATTTTGGTATCATCACTGATGAGTCCGGTGAAAGAGGACGCTGAGATAGGAACAGCTGTGGCTATGGTGACGATCACCGATATAGACGGGGGTAAAAACGGTCTTACAAGCTGTAAAATCATGGGTTCCCTGCCATTTAAATTGAAATCCAACTACAAGAATTACTATTCTTTGTTGGTTGACGGGCATCTGGACAGAGAGAGTGTTTCCCGGTATAACGTCACAGTTATGGCAACAGATGAAGGAAACCCGTCTCTGTCGAGCATCAGCCTCTTTACTGTTCAAATCTCTGATGTCAACGACAATCCTCCACGATTCCTGCAATCACCTATTAATATTTATTTAAAAGAGAATAGTCCAGTTGAAACTATAATTCACAAACTGACGACGTTAGACTCAGATTTAAACGAAAACGCAAGAGCGACATATCGTTTAATGAACAATTCACCTAAGAGCCTACATATTGCTTCACTGGTAAACATCAACTCAGAGACTGGAGATGTAGTCAGCCTGCAGTCGTTTAACTACGAGGAGTTAAAAACGTTCCAGTTTAAAGTTCAGGCCACAGACTCTGGTGTCCCTCCCCTCAGCAGCAACGTGACCGTGAACGTTTTTATCCTGGATGAAAATGACAATAATCCAACAATTCTGGCGCCTTATTCTGAGCACGGCTCCGTTAACAGTGAGAGCATCTCCTATTCTGCTGACGCGGGACACTTTGTGGCAAAGATCAGGGCTGTAGACGCAGACTCTGGATACAATGCGCTGCTTTCTTTTCACCTGTCTGAGCCTAAAGGGAAAAACCTGTTCCGAATCGGTACCAGCACCGGGGAGATCCGGACTAAGAGGAGAATGAGTGACAGTGACGTGAAAACTCACCCTTTGGTGGTGTTGGTCTCTGATAATGGAGAACCCTCCCTGTCAGCTACTGTGTCTATTGATGTGGTGGTGGTTGAAGGCACAGCTGACATCCAGACAAAGTCCAGACACGTGACCACAGAGGAGGAGAGCTTCTCTGTTTTAAACCTGTATCTGCTGATCGGCATTGTGTCGGTGTCGGTCATCTTCCTCCTGAGCCTCATCACTTTAATAGCTGTCAAATGCCACCGGACAGACGGCAGTTTCAGCAGGTACCCCCCCATGATCACCACCCACCCTGACGGGAGCTGGTCTTACTCCAAATCTACTCAGCAGTATGACGTGTGTTTCAGCTCAGACACGCTGAAGAGTGACGTAGTGGTTTTCCCTGGTCAGTTTCCGCCTGTAGATGCTGAACTCATCAGCATCAACGAAGGAGAGACTTTTAACAGAACTCAGACTTTACCAAGTAAAGAAAAGGTAAGAACGGAAACTTTTCATCAACGCACACTTCATTTTATTATAACTGATTATGCAAATTATACAACGTATATTGCAAGATCCCTTGGTATATGTTTTATATAAAATTAAATAAACAAGAAAATGCAACACATGTCGCCAACACAATCAAATGTATCTAGACATTAGTATAAGTTACTATTGCATCAAGAGAAACCGGACAGACTTGATCTTTCACAGTATTCTTATGAGACATGCGCTCTCCGTGGTGCTGATTGCCCCGTGTTCCTTTATTCTTCAGCATATGTTTGACGTCATGTTGAACTCTTTACACACGCCATCAATTGTTAACGGGTACAAATATGTTTGGGGGAATTCGGAAATATGTTTATTTAATCTAAGTTCGATGGTGACATTACAACAAAAAAGATTTTTAAAAAGAGTAACGAAATTGAGGGTTTTGTGCTAAAATGTTCTGGTTTAATCAATACATTTTTTAGCGTTGTTGTTTCTTAATGTTGTTATATTTTTTGGTGAATTCATATCAACAGAGAAAAGGCCAAATACAGCCAAATGTGTTAATTACATTATTCAATTAATAAACTTTAAATTCCCTATTCTTATTGTGGTAACCTTCATATATTTTCTATCTCTATTTGTATTTTCCATCTATTCACTTTACTTTACTGTTCCGTGATTAACAATCACACACTTTTAGAGTAATTTTTAATAAAAAGCTTTAGCAGGTGAGGTTATTTTGGTAAATGAGCCAGTGTGAGATGAACGCAAGATGTCGCTGGAGACCGTGCGTTCTTGATGGCCTTTATTAATGACGTAAAACTCCTCCTTCGCGGTGGGTGGAATAAGGCAGAACGTTTCGTAGGGAGTGGGTTAGTAATCTTCAGTGAACGGAAATACTATCCTCAGATGAAGAGAACGTGGCCGTTTTAGGACTATTCTCCCTTTTTTGTGGATAAATGGCGTGTTTTTGCTCGGACAAAAGGATGAGTCTTCACTGGTTCATAGAGGCTGAATGGATTCTATGCGCCATTCTTCTTTGTTTATCCGACTGGTCTGCTGCACAAATTTCCTACTCCATTTCTGAGGAGGTGGACAAAGGCACCGTGGTGGGGAATCTAGCTAAGGATTTACATATTCCCTCACATCAACTGGAGGAAAGGGGATTTCGTCTAGTATCAGGATACAGTAAGAAATATTTCGAGGCCAATTTAAGAACAGGAGCGTTGCTTGTGAACGAGAGGATAGACAGCGAAGAGCTTTGTCCGAGTTTACATAAATGCTCCATAAACATGGAGGGAATTTTAAACCATCCTATGAGTATTTATCGGATTGAGGTAACCATTCTTGACATAAATGATAATGCCCCGTCATTCCTTGAGCAAACCCATGTGTTCAATATATCCGAGTCGTCTTCATCGGGGGAGAGGTACCCGCTCCCTGTGGCTCAGGATGAAGACTCCGGCAGTAATTCAGTGAGAAGCTACAAGCTTAGTCCAAACGAGCATTTCTCCATAGACGTCAGCAGCGGAGAAGAGAGTATATCCGCGGAGTTAGTGCTGCAGAGAGCTCTAGATCGAGAGAAGCAGCCCGTTATTAAACTAACCTTAACGGCTGTAGATGGAGGAAAACCTGCGAGATCTGGAACTATGCAGATTCTTGTGAATGTGATCGATGTTAATGACAACACTCCTTCCTTCAGCAAGTCGCTGTATAAGGTTAGAGTCAGAGAAAATGTACCCTTAAGGACAACGATATTACGAATTAATGCAACAGATTTAGACGAAGGATCAAATTCAGAAATTCGATATTCTCTGATGAAGAGAGGAAATGTGAATTCTGCTGATAAATTCTTTGTTGCACCAGAAACCGGGGAAATTATTGTTACGGCTAATTTGGATTACGAGGAAAGCAATGCATATGAACTAAGAGTGCAGGCAACGGATAGAGGCTCTTCTCCTCGCAGCGGTTATTCTAAAGTGCTGGTAGAAGTTGTCGATGTCAACGACAATGTACCGGAGATTTCCGTGACGTCACTGATGAGTCCAGTGAAAGAAAGTGCTGAAATTGGAACAGTGGTAGCATTAGTGACAGTGACCGATAAAGACGGAGGGCAGAATGGCCTCGTCACTTGTAGAATCAGAGATTCACCCCCGTTCACCCTAAAATCCAACTACAAAAATTATTACTCTTTGTTAGTTGACGGCCTCATCGACAGGGAGACGGTATCACAATATAATGTAACCGTAATTGCTACCGATGAGGGTAATCCGCCTCTTTCTAGCACTGCTGTAATCACGGTGCAGGTGTCTGATGTTAATGACAACCCACCCAATTTCCCCGAGGCCATTATGAATATTTATGTAAGAGAGAATAGTAAAGTAGGAGATATAATCGCAAAGACGACTGCAGAGGACGCAGATGTAAATGAAAATTCAAAAATGGCCTATTCGTTAATGGAAAATTATCCGCGAGGACTTCCTGTTTCAACTCTCCTAAATATTAACTCAGAGACAGGAGATATAGTCAGCCTGCAGTCTTTTAACTACGAGGAGTTAAAAACGTTCCAGTTTAAAGTTCAGGCCACAGACTCTGGTGTTCCTCCCCTCAGCAGCAACGTGACCGTGAACGTTTTTATCCTGGATGAAAATGACAATAATCCAACAATTCTGGCGCCTTATTCTGAGCACGGCTCCGTTAACAGTGAGAGCATCTCCTATTCTGCTGAAGCGGGACACTTTGTGGCAAAGATCAGGGCTGTAGACGCAGACTCTGGATACAATGCGCTGCTTTCTTACCACCTGTCTGAACCCAAAGGAAAAAATTTGTTCCGGATCGGAACCAGCACCGGGGAGATCAGGACTAAGAGGAGAATGAGTGACAGTGACGTGAAAACTCACCCGTTGGTGGTGTTGGTGTCTGATAACGGAGAACCCTCCCTGTCAGCTACTGTGTCTATTGATGTGGTGGTGGTTGAAGGTACAGCTGACATCCAGACTCAGTCCAGACACGTGACCACAGAGGAGGGAAGTTTCTCTGTTTTAAACCTGTATCTGCTGATCGGCATTGTGTCGGTGTCGGTCATCTTCCTCCTGAGCCTCATCACTTTAATAGCTGTCAAATGCCACCGGACAGACGGCAGTTTCAGCAGGTACCCCCCCATGATCACCACCCACCCTGACGGGAGCTGGTCTTACTCCAAATCTACTCAGCAGTATGACGTGTGTTTCAGCTCAGACACGCTGAAGAGTGACGTAGTGGTTTTCCCTCGTCAGTTTCCGCCTGTAGATGCTGAACTCATCAGTATCAACGAAGGAGAGACTTTTAACAGAACTCAGACTTTACCCAACATAGAGAAGGTAGGCTGTACTATTCAGTAACTGCCTAAATCAAAAATCAACTATATTATACATACATGAATGAAACACTCATATTCTATTTGTTATTAACTATTGAACAGTTCATGTAATTGTTTTTGCCACAAAATGAAAGTTTTTCATTTTATGGAGATACATTTTCTTCCCATCACCGTACAGATAACACTCTTGCAGTTGAGCAAGACAAACAATCTGTTTTCCCTATGTGTCTCATACATATTGCTTTGTTTTTTTTCCTTTTGCCTTAACGTAAGGGAATAGACAACAGAGAAAATAATTTTTAAAAGCTCATCTATAGACAATTAACCAACTATACTGACTTAGAGTTAACAGCGCTGTCCATGGTCCTGAAAAGCTATTGGGGCTTTATGATCTGAGATGTCTACCAGTTCCTTATTGGTAAAGGATTGGGCAAAGACAGTCATCATTAATGTTGAAACAAGGCTTCTCATTGTGGTGAAGTTACGTTTGGGCTTCAGTGCCGTTCTGCTCTTTTTCATTGGAGTGTTATGAAAGCAGATTCCAGCGTTCTGTGGTGCTGAAATCGGGCTTGTACATGGGTTCATCACATATCCTTTGAAATAAGGACATCATTTTCTGTGTTTCCTATTCCAATAAGTATTATTTTTTGACCAGTGTATATATTGAGAGAAAGGGAAGTATCTGAGTTCAAATACTTCATTACTGTATCTAAGTAGAGTTTTGGTGTATCGGCACCGTTATCATTCATTTTTCTTATTACTTCTTTTTTCTTTTACGTTGACTGTCTGCATTTTAACACTGAACGTTCTGCTTTTTGTTTACCCACTTTTCTGGACATGTCAACAAAATATATAAGGAAACTAAAAGAAACAGACACAGTTTCCTATTCACAGGAGTCCTACTTCATATCTTCATACTTTTGTCTGCTTTAATTCATTCATGCTAGTTCTTCTCCACGTTTCTTTACATCCACATCACTGCTTTAAAGTTTAAACTACTAATTTTTTACTTGATACTCTGAGTAAATTTTGGAGTTTGGAGTTATTCACTTGGAATTGAGTAAAGAAAAGTTGAATCAATACTTGTACTTTCTCCAGAGCCATTTATGCACAAGTAACTGTACTTTTACATGAGTACAGTGCGTGTGCTTTCATCATCTCTCACATTGTAATATTATATATTTTCTAACTGGCTTGTCTAGCTTTTTTTCATCAATGGATAGTCTCTGCTCAGAATGTTTACGCCGGTGATCATATATGGATTTACATTATTTTGACGCGATTAAATTAATTTGTATTAAACTGCTGTATACTGGACATTAAGCCAAGTACATTTGTACTTTCCCATAATTCACCACTAGATGTCAATGGAGACCATAGATCGGAACGTTTCTGAAAACCCCTCCTTCATTGGAGGGAGAGAATAATTCGTCACCGACCTTTATTGTCTCCCGTCACTCTTAGCGATATTCTGACGAGAGAGGCTGTGGTTTTAACGGGCGATCTGATTCTCTGTGAATCATCTAAACACGGGATTAATGTTTGATTCGGTTCTTCTCTTTTACTGCACCGAGGATGTATGAGCGAAGACTACAGGGGAACGTCTGGATCCTTATTCTTGCGCTGCTTTGTCTCTTTGACCACTGCGCCTCTCAGATCTCTTACTCCATATCTGAGGAGGCGAACAAAGGCACCGTGGTGGGAAATATCGCAAAGGATTTGAATCTTAATCTTCAAGATGTGGAAACCAGGGATCTACGCATTGTCTCGAGTTACAGGAAGAAATATTTGGACGTGAATTTGCGCACCGGGGACATATTCGTTAATGAAATAATAGACAGAGAAGAGTTGTGTCCAAATACGGTAAAATGCTCATTGAAATCACAAATTCTTTTAAATAATCCAATTACTGCACACCGGATTGAAGTTAATGTTTTAGATATAAATGATAATTCACCAATATTCACGGAAAAATCGCATGTCTTAAATATCACGGAATTAATGTCACAGGGAGAACGTTATCTTCTCCCAGTAGCAGAAGATGCGGACATTGGCAGCAACTCAGTGAAAACCTACAAGCTTAGTCAAAATGAGTATTTCTCTCTCGATGTCCAGAGTGGCGGAGAACACGGTGTGTCGGCGGAGTTAGTGCTGCAGAAAGCTTTAGATCGAGAGAGACAGCCGGTGATTAAACTCCTCCTCACGGCCGTTGATGGAGGTAAACCTCCTAAGTCAGGAACACTACAGTTAAATATCAATGTATTAGATGTCAATGATAATACACCAACATTTAGTAAATCTCTTTATAAGATGCGTGTCAACGAAAATGCAACTCCAGGATTAGTCGTTGTGACGTTAAACGCAACAGATTCAGATGAGGGCATGAACAGTAAGATTCTATATTCCTTTATCAAACGAGGAACTATTGATCCATCAAATATTTTCGATTTAAATGCAGAAACTGGAGAAATCACCGTGAAGGCTAAATTAGATTATGAGGAGACGCCTGCGTATGAAGTCAGAGTTCAGGCAATGGATCAAGGTACCTCTCCTCGCAGTGCCCATGCTAAACTCCTGATAGAGATAATAG